>JANTQH010000205.1:0-46386 GCA_032988465.1 Onygenales sp. PD_10
GGGGAAGGGGGGGAGGGGGAAGGGGGAAGGGGGGGGGGGGGGACGTACAGATTTTAATCCCGATATCAACCATTTTCAAATCGTCTGAACTCATCAGACTGGATGAGGACCCCTGTACCAGGAACGCAACAATGTCCAACAGCACGAAGATCAGGGTTAATCGTCTCGCGCTGATGCCGAAGATTTTCTTCTCCGGGATGAAGAAGTGGATCATCCGGCCCAGGACCATGTATACGAATGCGTTGAGCCAGAGGGGCGCGAGGATGATGAGGAGCTGCTGCGGGATGAAGTGCCAGAGGCCGATGATCTTTTGCGCGGAGACGGAGCGGAGGGCGAAGCCGGCGGTTTCCCAGATGCAGGACATGGTGATTACCCAGCAGAATTTCTATGGGGGTGGGTTGTTTATGAGGGGATGTACTTTTTCGAGATTGGGGGGGGGGCGGGTAGGATGTATCCGGGTGCATACCTTTCGGAAATTAACCCATTGGACAACATGGAATATCGTAGTCAGTCCGAAGAGGACGGTGAAGAGGACAGCGGCCTCGAAGGACGGACAGAATAGCCAGCCGATGTCATCGGCGTTCTTGTCGAAGTCGCAGCGGCCCATTGTTCTGTTCTGCTTGGAATTCAACGAAGGGGGGTTTTTGGCTATTTCTCAAGTACTGGGGAGATATAGGAAGTGCTCTTAATAGAGATGAAAGAAATTAACTGCTTGACGGACTGGTTTTATAATATAATGATGAGAGCGAAAAGCCAGAGACTATGGGCATCCATGAGGGTAAATATATACTCCCTGACGGAGCAAGACGAAGCCATCCTGAGCTTGGATAAGACAAGACAAGCAAAGCTAGAATGAGCCTCAAACCTAGCTCATGAATTGAACGGCCTTGCGTATTTTCGCATTCCTTTCGTTTTTTTTCCTGCAGGGGGATAGATACTAGATAGATGGATATTCAAGACAGGGGGCTAAATTTAGCCCACGTAGTTACAACAGGAGCTTTCCAAGCCAAGAAAGCGTTTGATAAATGAAGAAGAAGAAGAAGAAAAACGAAAAGAACGAGGAATAGCTGACGAATCCTCGGATTTGATAACACCAAAGCGGTTGGTTGGAATGTTGATAGGTAGTTCCAGCCAGAACATCTCTATGCATAGGTCGGGCGTCGTCGTCACCAGCAAGCGTAGTTGGCGATAGCCTGCCACGCAAGACGAACAAGCTCAGTGGCAGGGGGGGGGTTCCAAAACGGCCTTCTGTGTTTCGGAGCAGAAGGAGCATGATGAATGAATAGGGAATTATCCTCGGACTTCCGCCACACGGCAGGGCTAACTTGCAAACCCGAACGTGTGATAGGGGGGGATTGCGAGGGAAACGATGCTAGCTAGTTAGCAAGGGACCTGAGTAACTAACTTAACTCCTTCATCATCGCTGTGCCTGTGCACTGATCAAGAGAGCAACTAGGCTGGCTGTCGCACCGAGAGCCAATCCCATCGCAGCATGGGGGAGTCAAATACGAAGGAAGTTAACGGCTTCAGCCCTGTCGTGAAGAAGTTTTTCGCTTAACTTCATTTAACTACTAGTTAGTTGGGGGGAGTTGCTATTTTTAAACATGGCGACATACTTCGATTCGTCTATCAGCTTTTTCAATACAAAGAACGCGACGACGACGGGTGCAATTTCCTTTTTGCCAAATGCTATGCTATGGAGAGGAAAAGTTTAAAGAGGGCAACGTATACCCCTGCTACTCCAGGTCCAAAGGGCGCCATATGTCAAGTCGGCCGAGGGGTTTCGAATACCAAACACGCAAAACTGGGAGCAAGGGAACGGCAAAAACAAGGCTCTCGTCATGCTGAGGGCTTGATACCCGAGGGCATCAAACCAAATTTCTGATCTTTTCAATTCATTTTGTGTAAGTTTGTGTGTGTGTCCTCCAATAATAAAAAAATCGCCTGCCTTGCCCAACCCCGTTCATTCATTCCATTCAATTCCATTGACTGAACCATAAGCACGACCAGTCTCCCGAATACGAAAAGCTAATTGGTACAAGAAAGTGGTGGGAAAACCGACATATAAAATGAGAAAATAAGAGTTAGGAGCGGAGGGACATGGAGGAAGGAAGGAAAAAAAACATGCGTCAGTATTTTTTTTGGGACGTTGATCAAAAAAAAAAAGAAATAACCCTCGGCCAGACAAAAAGAAAAATGAGGAACAGAGGAACAACTCAAAAAGAAAAACGGAAAGAAACACATTGAACTCCCACTAAGAGATGAGATTACATGTGGAGAAACAGGACCAACATTCCACCAAAGGCTTGACCGCCATCCAAGCTTCAGGTTGTTTTAATGGCCATAGTTGCCGCCCCAGCCGCCACCACGTCCGGTATTGCCGCCATAATAGTTGCCGCTGAATCCGGCGCCGTAGTTGCCATATTGAGAGCCCTGGTGATGGGTAGGATTGGCACCGGCTTGGTGATGCGCACCGAGTCCTCCAAGTCCACCGTATTGCGGGTTAAGTTGAGGATAGCCACCAAATGCCTGCTGGCTGGCGGCTTGGGCCTGGGCGGGAGGCAAACCGGTCTGACCAGCTTGGGGCTGGCCCGGTGCACTGTTCGTAGCAGAGCCGGGTCGGTTTGCCTGGGCGAGCGAAGGGCTTGGTCCACCTGCCTTGGGCGCTTCGAATCCCTTTGCCGCCTCCTCTGCGCTCGCTGGTTGTTGTTGAGCAATGGGTTGGCTCACAAAGCCGGATTGGGTTCGACCGAAAACGTCTGGGATGCCACCAAAGGCGGTATGGCCGGACGATTGTTGGCCCTCCGAAGGTTGGGTTGAACCGGCGCGGCCGTATCCGGTTTCGCGGCCGGGAGCACCTTGGTTGAAAGCACCCGCATTGGCGGGGGAGGTGGTATGGTCATAGGAAAAGCCGTGCTGCTGAGGTTGTCCATACATTCCACCTTTTCCACCATAGGGGCCGTACTGATTTCCGTAGAAGTGGCTCCCTTGAAGATAGTGATCTTCATATCTTCGGGCGTCGTCGTACATGCCGCGAGATCTTCCATACTGGTGTTGACCCATTTGGTTCATGTATGAATTGCCATAATGGGGTTGGGAATAATAGGGATACCCATAGTTGTAAGCTCCATGGGCACCCTGGCCCTGGGGCATATGCTGAGATGGCTGGGCGGTTTGGCCTGGCAGAGTCGGGTTAGGAGTATTCTGGCCGCTGTTTGGAGCCTCAACATGGCTGTAGCGGCTGGGTGGTTGGGTGGAAGCAACCTGTGGCTGAACATCGGCGCCGCTGACACCAAATCCACTTCCAGCTCGTTGCTGGGCATCCTGAGATTGGCCGTACGAGCCATAGTAGTATGGGTTCCGTGCCTGATCGCCTCCGTAGAACGCAGAATAATCGGCAGCTGTGGTCGCCGTTGGTTGCGATGGAATTGGAGCTTGGTTGGAGAAAGGCTCCTGGGTTTGTTGTTGAGTCTGATCAACCTGTTGGCTGAAGGGGTCATACGGTTTCTGTGCTTCGGCATATCTGCCGAAATCGTTGAACGAAGCATCCGCTGCAGTGGTAGCAGGCGCAGGGGGGAGGCCAGGAGCAGCACGGGGAACGGGGATGGTTTCCGCGGGAGCCTGGGCCTGAGCCTGGGTCGAAGGGGGAAGAGATGCGCGAGGAGCAACAGGAGAATGTTGAGGAGGCTGAGGGCGGGTCTCTGGCTGTTCTCTCTCCTCGTCGATGTCCAGGTCCTCGACTGGTCCATTCAGTCCCATGCTACCAAACTGGACGGCAGCGCGATCAACCGCATGGTTTCCAGGCATAACGACAGCCTCTTGCTGTTCCATAACTCGTCGCTGGAATGTTGATGGGCGTCCGGGGGTGCCAGTGGTAGTAGCCTTGTAGGCAGTGGCAGCATAACCAGAGACCGTCTTTTGTGGGGCACTAACGCCAACAGTGCTGCTTTGATCTTGGGTGCTTGCGACTGTGCTTGCCGCGGTTGTGGAAACATGTGGAGTGGATACATCGGGAACCTGCTCAAGGTTCGTCTGGGTGAGTTCGTCCTTGGGAATTACTGGAACATGTTGCTGTAGCACGGGGGTGGCGGCGGCGGCTGGTTCTGAAACTGCGGGTGCGGTTTCCTGAGGTGTGGGTTCTGGCTGTACTGGAGGTTGTTGGACAGGTTTCTCGGGGACTGGTGCTTCAGCAGGTTTGGCTGGAGCTGCTGCGGCTGGAGGGGGAGCTTTCTTCTGAGGAGGGGGGGGAGCTGGTTGGGTAAACAAGCTCGCCCAGCCTTTCTTCGAACCCTCCGGGATAAGGCTACTCTTTGGCGGAGCCTTCTCCGCGGGTTCATTTGCAGCATCGATGGCGGCGGATTCAGTAGAGACCACATTATCTTCGTTGGCTGGCGCTTCCGGTTTCCCCCAAGCGTCAGGCACAGGAGCAGGCTCTGATTCCTCCGCTGGCTGTGCTGCGGGCTTTTCAGTGCGAGTACCATTTATATGCGCGCCAGCCCTACCACCACGGCCGCCACGTCCACGATCGCCTCGAGCACGCCCGCGAGTGTCAAAGCCTCCACGGCCGCGTCCTCCACGAGCTGGTGGTTGTGCGGAAGAATCTGTTTGCAAAGGTGCCTCTTTGGCCTTGGCACGGGATCGGTCGGTGTGCTTCTTCTTTACCTCTCCCCACTGCGAGACAGCACCTACACATTGATTAGCAGTCAGTAGCAGTTTGTTAGCACAGAGAATCAACAGTACACACCTTCACTGATACGCTCAATTGCAATCTCCAGGTCCCCGTCAGCGTCCTCCAGAGCAAAAACAAGGTCTTCGTCTGTCCAGTCTGGAAACAGCTCTTTTATGGTCGACAGGCTGCCGGCGTACTTTTTCTTCAGCTGGCCGATCTCGCCTTCGTCTTCGTAGGATGGCGGGTGGTTGTTCTCTGAGTCTTGTTTCGAGGGCTGGCTGGGTCGTCCGCCTCGCGAGCTGTAGCCACCTCTGCCACCTCGGGCTGACCCCCGACCACGGGGGCCGAGCGGCCTGGACTGGACTTCAGACATCTCTGTGAGGGTATGAAGGGAAAGCCGGGCTAGGAACAAAGAAGAACGGCGGCTGGGAGGCCAGGAGAGGAGGGTGAACAGGTGGAGGAGAGCAGAGAGAGGGAGGCTGGACAAGCTTCTGTAGCAGAGAGGGCAGGCGGATGGAGCGGCGAGCAGAGACGGCGCAAACGGTCAACAGCTAAACAGAGCACGGCACAGACTCGTGCACAGAGAAGAAGCCAACGTGCACACACACGGGTCGAGGGGGTGGTGGTGGATGGGATGGGAGTTGATGTTGGGATGGCGAGGAGGCAAGTTTCGCGTTCTTTGAAGACCCTGCGCTGGGGCGGCTCAAAGACTTTCTCTTTTGGGAACAGTTTACGCGAGCCGGCGCTAGGTCGGTTTGGACACCACGACAACGGCTTCAACCACCACCACCACCACCGACAATAACCAGGTTGGATATCCAGTACGGCTACGGGACAGCTACAGTGTCTCTCGATGCATCCTCCGCCTCGTCTGTCCTGCTGACCCCCCTCTCGTGGTGCTCCGTCCCTCTCCCGCCCCTCGCCGCCTGGCTTTCCTCCTCCCTGGTTCCGAGCATCAAACTTCTCAGGTTCCACGCCCGATCACTGGCCCTCGTCTACAGCTGCTGTTTGCGCGCCAGTGACAGAGGGACACCTCCCGTTTGGCCTGAACTGCCGCGGTGGGCCATGAGAGCAGCATGGAAGCCACCAAGGCTCGCTGTTTGAAGCCATTGACCAGGCTGAACCCCTCCGCATGCCGTACGCCCCAGGAATCCCGCCGTCTGCTCTCACTCCTCTCGAGTCACCGACCTGAAATGTCCCCGGCACTGTCTGCAGACCCCTCGAAATCCACCCGCCATCTCCACGACAGATCCAATTCCTCAAGCAAGGACACCGACACACACTTCAGTTCTATTCTCGACCACCCCCTTTTCCGAGTCGTACCTGATAAACCATTACCCCGAGCCGGTCGATCGAGCCATGCCCATGACAGCGGTACTATCAGAAAGAAGATTGGGAGTGACCCGCTGGGAATGCTAGATGAATTGATGGCGTCCGGCAGGGCGAACCACCAGGTTCTATATCAGTGTCTTAGGGCACATTTTGGGTTCTGTACCTCTCAGAACTCACCCGATGCTATCAGGCAGTCCGGAGTAGGATCCAAGATAATTGCCTGGTATAATGCTGCGGATGTTGACTCGAGGCAGCTCTTTTTTGGTTCCCAACGCTGTACGGCCATTGTCATGCCATATCTGGCTGCCGGTGGCTTTCACGAAACTGTTATGGGTTGGTTGGAGTCATTATGCAGCAGTGTACCAGGGGAGCCTGCTTCAGGAGTAACGGAGTTATTACTGCCCACGCGAGATTCCTGCTTCTTTAATGTTCTTTATGAATTCATCGCTGCGGAGATCAAGTATGGCCATGGTATCCAGTCTGCTTTGAAGTACTTTGTTCGGACCAGTCAAATAATCCCCCCTGACTCCGACTCTGCTGCTGCTTCCTTGCGCAGGACAGCATTTTTCCTGGCTAAATGGATTTCGTTGCATAATCAAACCCCTGAAGTCAGAGGGATTCCTGTGCCCCTGTTCGAAGATTTTATAGCGTCCTCTGCTCTATCCGACAAGACAATATTTTGGGGGGCTTTATTAGCTTTATATCACCCAACCAACCCAAATGCTCAGCATGCATTAGAGTTCATGAGACGCCAATCTTCGAACTGGAAACTACCGCTCAAACCGTCTCGGCGGAAACATCTCCTACAGCTATCGCTGGAAGCCGCTCATATCTGCCTCGAGCAAAAGCGATACCTAAATTCATCGTGGCTAATGTCACTGGCAAAACAATTACTTCTAGAAGAATATTCTGAAGCCGAACTGCAACCAGGCGGTTTGGAGCCGCAAACCATTACCTACCCTGATTCAGTGTTGAATACTATTTTGTCGCAGTGAATCTTGGCTGTATACCGATACCACTCCACTCTTTGCTCTTTGGCAATGCGGCATATGAAGTTGAAATAAATGAGTACGGTTTACGATGTCCACACGGCAGCTACTGTCACCGACGCAAGCCCCGACCTTTCGATAACGGGCTCCGGTGCGAGGCTATCCTATCAGACCTGGGCCATCCATGTTTGACGTGATTGCTCGGTTATACTTGCTCAAGACATGACGACTCCTGTGCGCATCCGACCGATTTTCAAACAGCGTTTCATTGGCCGTTTACGTGTGAGCAATGACCACACATGCGCAGCGTCGTCCTTGTGTGACATTCTCTTGACCAACACGGTGGAAAATAGAGCCATGATCCACATTCGAGATACAGAGGATCCCCTTAATATGGACATTTCGAGCCCATTTCCAACATACATGGCGTCTATATACAACCACGCCGTCTTCTCGTTGGAGATTATTCCCTGTCACTAACAGGAGGCAGAACATCGGAACCTGTGAAGGAATTCCGTATCTTAACGACCAACCACCTCTGATCATCAAGACCGAAGGAGTTGGTTTTCTCGAAACTATGCATGCCAGAAATGGTTTTAATGATTGGGATTAGCACGGACTTTCTACTACAGAAAGATATAGATCCAGTCATCTAGGACGGAGGAGATACTTTGCTAAGTAAAGAGCATAAAGCACCACCTTGGTGGGTGCACTATATATACTAAACAAGAAAAATACATAGCCTAAAAATGGAAAAACACAATAAATAACCAAACCATAGCATGAAGCACGCTGAACCCATGTCAGATAGGATGTTGATCCTCCCACTCTCCAACAATGTTTCTTCCTTGATGACTTCCAAGGCTGCCTCTTGCACCCTCTCTCGGAGGAGCTTCTCATAACGCCATTTGCATTATTTAATTTAGACAGCCAGTTCCCTATCCCTCTTGGTCGATGCTCCTACAACTGCATTCCGTCTGCGGCCCAGGAACAGTTACGGATATCAGCTAGTTATCTGCCAAGTTAGAACGGACGCCGCCTTTTGTAACCAGCTAGAGAAGCAGCTTCAGCGGAGGTTGAAAGAGGGGTCGGTCTAGTAAAACCAGTTTTTTCTCTCTTTTGCGCATCTCAAATGGTTCAATTGCATCACCAGCAGGCCGGTTAAGGAGTGCATCATGATAGATAGATTGATGGTGCTTCTGGGATATCCCCATCACTGCCCAGATGCTTATTTCTTGTACAGTTTGGGTAGCCTAGAGCAAGCCAGCTCAGCTCTGGCCTTTTGAATGTGTGATAGTCATTGTGTAGAAGGGATAAAGCTACCTCATAAGCTGGCAATAGGGGAGGGGTGTGGCTGTAGCCGGGAGGGCGTGGCCGGGCAGCTCAGCCACAGCGGCGCGCGGAGTTAACGCCGGCCCGGCTTATGTCCACGGCCCAGCGCGTTCCAGCCCGCCGCTCACCTCATCGCCGACTTCCTTCTCTCCTGTGCGCCGTCTCCGCATCGCTTCGCATCGCCCTCGCTCTGTCTGCCACGCGGTCTGCCGTCAACCCAGCTCGTTTCCATCTCCGTCCATCCAGCAGGTGTTTCTCCTGCTATTGTCTAATCTACGCCCATCCCCTGCATCTGCTCGCGCTCCTCTACCCTCCCCAACCAACGACCCCCAACACTCCTCACAATGGCTGCTGAAGCTACCAATGGAAGCGCACCGGAGACTAGTAGGTGTCCCCCGACTCGCGATTCCTGTTTTACTTAGTATGCCGTGCTTTTCCACATCCTGCTGCCTTTTTCGCAACATCTCCATGGAATTCCTTTCCCCCCCTGGCGCGTTTTCGGCTACGGTGCGCTCAAGCTTCATATGTCAGCAATAGGATAGAAGACGTGTAGCTAACTCATCAACAAATTTCTCAGTTCCCGCCACTAGCACAATTGGGAAAAAGGATGCGCCAGCCGTAGTAGAGGCTGCACAGCCAACCGCGCCAAACGGGGACGCCTCAAAAGAGGTCAGCGCGCCCCAAGCCGAGACAGAGCCTGCCGCGCCTGCTGCTGCGGGAGAGAAAGATGCTGACAGCTCCAAGAGCACTGGGGATAATAAGCATGAACGCGACGACGCTGATAAGGAGACCGACAAGGAAGCCGGGGTGAAGGCGCCGGCCGCGAAGAAGCAAAAGACCGATGGAGAGCCCGCCAAGGCAGCCAATGGCACTGAGACCAAGACCGCAGCAAATGGAGAGAAGAAACGGGGCCCCGGCAGGCCGAAGAAGGGAGAGGGGAAGACGACGGAGAAGAAGGCGCCCAAGCAACGCAGCACTGAGGGGATTGGGAGCAGAACTCGCAGCCGCGCACAGGCATAGGTAACCGTTACGCGTGCGGTTTAGGTTCAACATACCCTCCACTGTTTGAATTCCGAGCCATGTTTTTCTATGTCTTTTTTTAAATTCGCTGGCCATGTTTAGTTGTTGATATTAGGGATTTTGCTCATGTCTGATTTCATTTCATTTCTTCTTGTGTCTTATTTTCATCCTGTCTCTGCATTTGAATGCTACCTGATGTTTGTTTCCTTTTTGTCTCTGGCTTGATGGGCATACCGGGGTGCGCTTCGGGGAAAAAACAAGGACAGGAGGCCTAGGAAAAGGGAGGGCTCGTGTCATTTATATGCAAAACAAAAATATCCAAAATCATCCAATGGTTAACTACTTTGCTGCATCCCATTAACTATACCGTTTTACTGGACTATCACCCATCTAGAGCCCTGCCTAGCTTTCCGCTATGGATGCAATTGATTAGATGGAATTGCCTATATAGATAGGGGATATCTTTCTGCGATGCTCTTTGTCTGCAGGATTATTCCAATATCAAACTCAAAAGCTTAACTACTAGTAGTTATTTATGCAGGTATTTATGCAGAACCAGTTTGCCCAAAAACGAAACAAACGGATTTCATTCTGCCAAATAAACTTGTCAGATTTGGTATATACCAATATTTGGTATTTGGATAAACTCTGCTACCTGTATTTAATCAATAGATAGGGGTTTGTCGGCGGTTTGGATACTTATTTGCTTACGTAGTATTTATTTACTTATTAGGGGTGCGCCACCCACAGAACGCATCATCATCGATTCACGGCCATCTCCTCACCATCCTCAACGCCCGCTCAGCCTCATCTTTTGCGAAAGCGCCGCTCCTTACGCCCCGGACCGCCTTGACGTTGTCCTCCCTGCCCAGACGCCGGCTAAACCGCTCTCCGGCTCCGCCTTGTGCCCGTCGTCATCCCTGTCCCTCGGGCTCCTTGGCCAGAGACACCCCCATATAACCTCTATTTACCACCCATCTCCACGCCCATTGCACTCCGCTTCCAACCCTTAGAAAGCCTGCCCCGGCCCATCCGTCGAGCAGACCAAGTCCCCCATCCCGCGGGCATGGATCGATAGTCCCAGATATCTTATTTATGCCGGACAAACCCGCAACCGTTGCAGCCTACGCTGCAGGCGCCTCGCTCGCCGCCATCACCCTTTTCTACGTCTTCGGCCCCAATTTCACGATCGACGGCGAGGAATCGAATACAAGCGGGCGGAAAAAGACTATTGTCGGCCTCTTCAACCCTTCCAATGACTGCTTCATCAACTCCGTCCTCCAGGCGCTTGCCGGCCTGGGCGACCTCCGGCTATACCTGATTCGAGAACTGCATCGGCGGGAACTAGAAGGGCCGGAGATCTACAATTCCCTGCCTGATGCCCATAGCATACCGCGGGGCGATACGGCGGTGAAGGTCGTGGAGCTGCAGCAGGCGCCCGTCACCAAGGCTTTGAAGGAGATGCTGGACAGCCTGAATGAGCGGCCCATATACAAGAAGACGATATCGGCCCGGTCGTTTATACTGGCGCTGGAAAATGCTTTTCGAACGCGGATCAGCCGCAATCAGCAGGATGCGCAGGAATTCTTGCAGATTGTCGCGGAACGCTTGTGTGATGAGTATCATGCTGGGCTCAAGGCGCGGCAGAGGGCTGCTAGGAGGTCCCTCAGTGCGGGCGCGGTAGATTCGATGCTGGACGTGAAGTCTGCCGGCGAGCCTGGTGCCGGGGCGAGTGATTCGGAGGCAGAGAATGCCTCTGGATCACCCGCCGGTGTGAAGGTTGAAACGTTGGACACGGAGTTCGCGTTCCCGTTCGAAGGCATGATGGAGTCGCAGATAGAGTGCCAATTTTGCCATTTTAAGTACAAGCCGAATCCAACCTCGTTTGTCAACCTTACGTTACAGGTGCCGCAGAAGAGCTCTGCTACGCTAAGTTCCTGCTTCGATGGTCTTATGAAAACCGAGACCATCGACGACTTTAGGTGTGATGCGTGCAGCCTACGGCATGCACTGCAGCTAAAGAAAGCCGTGAGGGAAAACACTACCTCGGAAAATGAAATCAAGCGTCTTGATAATGAGATTTCCCTAATTGAAGACGCCCTTGGGAATGACCCCGAAACCATCCCCCAGGATGTAAGCATGCCGAATCCTGACGGCGCGCCGAAACGCAAGATAAAGAGACACATGCGGATCACGAAATTCCCCAAAATAATGACCATCCACTTATCAAGATCGATATTCGACCAGAACAGCTCTACCAAAAACGCCGCCAAGGTCTCGTTCCCGGAACGACTACCGTTAGGATCGATCGTCGATCGAAAGTGGTATAAACTGCTAGGCATCGTATGCCACAAGGGCAGCCATCATAGCGGGCACTACGAGTCCTTTAGACGCAATCATCTCTACCCCCCCTTCTCAACCCCAGATGCCTTCAGCTCCTACGCGCAAAGCCTATCACCCAGCCGTAACCCATCCACAGCCCCAAGCCCCCGGCTCGCCCCACGGCAACAAAAGTCCTCAGACACGGAAGCCAGCCCCCTCAGCATATCCACACCACAGGACTCCTCATCCTCGCCATCAGTATCAAGCACTTCCCTCCCAGCAACCTCCCCTTCCCGTCCATCAACAAGCGCAGACGGACCCGTTGCTGCACAACAACTAGCCCCAACACAACCCACCCCACCGCAAGTCAGCCGCTCCGCCTCCGTAGCCTCACTATCTGCTGCACCGCGCGTGGTGCTCTCTCCATCATCCGATGCTACCTCTCCCTCCACCTCTGTCTCCGCCACCCCTTCAACGGCGGGGCGCCAGCCCAGCAGCATCAAGAGCACGAAAATCCTCCCGCCCGGCGGCGCGTCGCGGTTTCGGAGGAAGAAACATCCGAATGATCGGTGGTGGCGGATTAGTGATGAGAAGATCAAGGAGTGTAAGACTGGTGATGTGCTGGGGATGCAGAGGGAGGTGTATTTGCTTTTTTATGAGATGGAGAGGGGTGGGGAGGAGTAGGTTTCCCGCTACTTCTTCCACTTTTGACTGGTGAGTGGGAGGAGGGATGTATTATGGAATGAAGAGGAAGATGACGATGATGACAATGATGATGGAAATGATATTGGAGACTAGATAAAGAAAAAATGGAGAGAAGGGGCAAAAAGAATCTTCTATGGCAACTAACTGGTTTACATTTACTTATGATTATTATATATATCATTGATTGGCATTGATTGGCATTTGGTCTCAGAATCAACCAACCCTATTAGCTTTTTTTTGTTTTTTTTATTGTTTATTCCCCCACCCCCACCCTGCGCCCCTATACTCTTTCTCTCCCTATTGTTTGTTACTCTTACTTTTATCCTTATATCCCATCCACCATCACCCTTCCCATCTAACCAATTCCAATAAATCCATCTACAATTAATTACATATATAATGTATATTTATTTATTCCCCCAACATTTCCATTCTCAGAAAAAAAGAAAAAAAGAGTCCTTCAGGTGACTTATTTACTTAGACATTTGGACTTCCCAGCGGCGCTGGAGGCCGATGAAACGAAAAAATCATGCGATTCTATATATTTATATGTATCTAACCCCATACCTACCTAGGTAACCCCCCTAGGGGTACTTATTTAGCCATGGTTCCATATATATGTATATTGACTCCTATTGCCAGGCATTGTTTCTCCCCAGCTAGATTTAGACCCGTGTTGACTATCGCGGGGGTCAGGGGGGCAGGGAAACCCCGTTTGCATGTCACATTGCATACAGGTTTTAGTTGTGAAGATATCTACAGTAGCGTAGATAAATATATATATATATATATTAAACTGGAAGGGAGTTATTTACTCTTCTAGGACGATGAGGAAGGACTGCCACTGCCAATTTATGAGGATAGGGAAGAGGGGTATATAACCCCCACCCCGCGCCTAGCCTTCTACTGCCAGCATCGAATCGCTATTGGAATAACTCAACGCAGTCGAATATCTAGCGGAGGAAAAACATTAGTTGACTTTCCTCTTTTCCTTCCTTCTCTTTATTCCCATCTCTCTCTCGGAAAAGACAAAAGTCTGGACCTAGCAGAGTAGAGTATAGAAAAAAAAAAGGGGGAGCGGGGGTCCAACATACAAAATTCGGACTAAGGAACGTATCCCCCGAACTTCCAGACGTCACGGAGATAGTGAGCTATAAAGGGCACAGATTAATTTAGCCCAACAGGCGGATTGTATCAAGGCGTAGTCACCACTCGGAGGGAGTTTTGGGGGGGAGGAAAGATGGAAGGAAGTTTGATTTGGAATGTCTATTTTTATCCAAACTCACCGTATTCGACCCCTCAACCAGCGTCCCCTCGGGAATCTCAACGTCATAAATTTCTCCGTACCCGCGATATGCCCCACGGGTAACACCGCGAGAATCAATCTTCGTCGGCGCCGGTGGCGCGTCTGCGGCGAAGGAGTTGATCTATTATTTTGTTCCAACTAGTTAGCTGGTTTACTCTGCTATCCATTTGCCATGAGATCGGGACAAAAACGAATGGAATAAAAGGGGGAATGAATGGGATGGATTGAGTGCATAGATGGATAATACAGTAGCCTGTGGCCTGGCGCCCGCAAAGGCAAGCGTAGTCCCGATCCGCAAAGTAGCTGCCCCCGTTTGCTCCGCGCTTAGGGAAAACTCAATCGTCACGGGGCTGTTGACGGATTTGAAGAGGGCCATGGGGAAATCTGTCAGCGCCGAGTTGCCCACTGTGTAGGTGAGCGGACCCCAATCTGCCATGCGGGAGTCGGACGGGTGCATGCGGAGTTGTTCTTCTGCGTTGCGGAAGCCGGTTGGTCTGGTATTGGGGATATGGGTTTTAGCGCCAGGCTTCGCGGGCTGTTGGGGGAAGGGGGAACCTACCTCCCATCCCAGGAACCGATTTTCCAGATGGTGGTGCCAGTCGTCACGGAGCTTGAGATGTCCTTGGTCACCGTGGAGCCGGAGGAAACGGTCACTTCATCCGTCGCAATAGGGAGTTCCTCTTGGTATAATTTCATCGTGTATGTTCCAGGTTTCATTGGTGGAGACTCAAAGGACCCAGAGGAGCTCGTGTATGCCCAGTATTGGGCGGCGTCATTGTACCTAATTGCTATTAGAATAATACCCCTAACCGTTGTCGGGGTTAATTCTCCCCTACCAGTGAACCACACCCGCCATATTGAGATCACCACCAGTTGCGGTACCCGTGACGGAACCACGATCAGAGGCGGGGACGAATCCTTGGATTCCTAGGTCTCCAAAGAAGGACAAGTCCAAATCTGCACTTGGAGTGCCGCTCCGACTAAAGACCATGGCATAAGGTCCATGCAATCCCATGCGGTCGGGTTCAGTTCTCACATGGCCGGAATTCTTTTAAACAGCGGTGGGATTAGAATGTATTAATCGCAACATGTCCGGTGTGCTTACCATGTAGAAATAAAGGGCATTATAGGAACCTCCATTGTTGCTGTTGATGTCCCTGGACCAACGTCAGCTGCGTTGGACATGAGTTTTTACCCCTGAATTCGTACCTGAAAAATGGGCCTCCCGAAGATGTTTCATAGCTAGTTGGGTTAGGAATGATCATACAAACCCTTCTGTCATCTCCAGAGATACCTATAGATTTATTTGTAAATAAATAAATCCCTAAGTGGTCAGTTTCATCCCCCATTTCACTTACAGTGGATTTGGTCATCTATGTGGCGCTCGCTTGAGTAGAATTTACTACGAGTTTCACCATTGACAACAAACTAGATAGTCAGTTAGGGAAATCAATTTCATTATTTATAAAGAGGGCGCATTAACCGACCACATCGGACCCTTCCACTGTTGATGTGGAATCTGCAGTTGTGGACACCACTCCAAAGGGCTCCTCATTTGGCAGAAGGGAAGAGGACAGTCGAGCAATGAACCGAAGTTCGCCATTTTCGGGTTCTGTAGAGGGCATTAGTGAAGAACCTCTTATTATATGCTGCCATGGCACCCACCAGCAGTGATATATGTTGCCATATAAATAGTACTATCTCCATTTCTCGCAACCAGATAATGAGTCAAGGTTGAAGTCTCGCAAGTAACCTTGATGTAGTCGCCTGTATAAATAAATATTAGCAACCCGTTGCACTTTTCATGTCTTGGAAATAAGAAAGCTATGTACTGTACCCTCCTGTGTAGCTGAGACCGTAGCAGACCCGAGGCCTGAGCCAATATGTGAACCCTGGCTGGCATACTGGAACTCCTCGCCTCGGTATAGGATAGATGTGATGTCGCAACTCGCACGGTTCACGGAGAACACCAAGGGGTTAGCTGAGCCGGCATCAACAGTGTAAGAGCTCTCTGACTCTGTGAGCCCAAATGCCGCCTGCGCGGAATCGGCCCAAAGAGCAGAAAGTAATGCCAGGAAAGGAATCAGCATTTTCGACATTGATGGCAGGTTTTACTCTGCGAGCGAAATCCCTGGCACCCCATGGGATGGGATGGAATTGGTCCCCTGTTTATAAACACATCTGGGAGCGAAAATAGTTTCCGTGGCCCCGTTTCATAGATGGGTATAATATAGGGCTACGATTCCACACCAGAAAGTTCCATCATGCCTCGCGGAAACTCGGGGGGAAGAGCGGGGGGATGAATGCCTGGGTATCAAGAGCAATACCAGTGATTGAAGTCATCCCTGCATTGGCCCCTGGATGAAACAACTTCATATAAGGCTGGACAGGAATACCACCCTGTGGTCTGTGGCGGACGGAAATGGCTGGGGGTTCATATCAAGGCCACTCGGGTGTAAAGACGAAAGTAATATACATTCTTCTCAAGTCGGGGGGTTGTAGTCCGAAGCCAATGGAGGGTTGACTGGTGGTAAATCTCCTGGCAGCAGCGTCCGCCAGGTATTTATTTATTAATCTCGTCGATTCTCCGATGCTCCAAGGAAAGCCTCGCCCATCGTCGTTTCATATTAGACGAGCAACTTGCAACAGGCAAATCCGCGGCAATTCCTCAGGGTGTTTCCAAGCAAACATCGGTCTATCTTTCCCCGAGCTCGGAACTGCCCAGCATGGAGAGATAAAAGCAATTTCCCGCTCTAAATAATGATGAATCCAGCAAACGACCCGTTGTCGGCTCGGCAATCCGAGCGAAGCCGAAGCCAGAGTCGCATGGCTAATGCCAAATGTGAATATGTATCTCATCCCGACGGGTGTGGAATCCATTGGTGTCCGGAGGCGGTAGGGGACAATGTCATTGTCTGTTCGAGTTTTTGGCCAAATAGGATTTGTGATAGTCAAATAGCCAGCAAACTCGACGACGTTAGCTTGCCGTTGAAGTCATGTCTGCCAATGTCTGGCGTGCGTGTGGCCGACTGATGCGCGGGAGTTAACTGATCAAGCCTGACTGTTTTGATATCTTGATTCCCTCAACCACATGGTCGTGAGATGGATGAGATGAGAGATCTCGAATTCCAGACCACCACCTCCTTCAAAAACAATCCCTGATCCCCACCGCCGACGATGGCATTGGTCGGGGAGCCGGGTGCGCCAGAACAGTCGACATCTTAGCAGCAATCCGCCGTGTCCGGGGATCTCAGCCAAGCGCGCGTGTGATTGGCAGCCATCCCGGATTCTTGATTCTCTGCATTCATGATCAAAGAACAATGCTTATGCAGCTGCGGCAGAAGCGCCCTCGCCACTGGCCGCCGTGGCCGCCCGTTGGACGGGCATTGCGTGGGGTGGGAATCAGGCCATGGGTTGGCCTTGTTATACACAGCGCCTTGCCCCTCTCACGCAGCGATATCACTTCAGTCTCTTTTTGCCGTGCGACGCAAACTGGACTGTGGATGTTGAATCACTCACCCTGCTATACTCCAACTCACCCGTCATGGCCGATATTGATCCTCTCGATGCTCTGCCTAACATCGAACCTGATGTTTGTTGACCCTGGAAACCTCCCGAGCATCAGATTGCGCTGGGTGAAAAAGCTGACTAGGTATTTATTCGCCCAGGACAACTCCTCGGGCACAGGCGACGATGATTCTGCGTACCACGGCTCGTATGTTGCCCGTTTCTGGATCCCCAACATTCCGTGCCTTGCCCTGTGTGGATGGGACTGACAATCGCATTCTAGTATTGGCACCAACAGCTACGCAACTACGCTCGCGACAAGCGTGAGAAATTATGTGTAAGTGCCTTCTGAGGATGCTGGCGTTGTGTTAAGATGATTTGACTGATGATGGAGGATACTAACTGAGAGCAGGTATGCGGTATGTTTGACATTTGTAGAATCATACTATCATCGCAAGAACGCCAGCCTCTAAGAACTCGAGTACTTAACTATAGAATGGACGACGATACAACTCTTTCCGGGCCGGGGAATACATCCTAGTGAGCATTGCCGCCCACTCTGCAGGCCTGATTGATTCAACTAACACGTCTCCAATTGCTTCTTCAGCCCAATGACGAAGCTGAACAAGACCGGATGGACTTGGTATGTGCTTGATTCCCAGACGGAGACAAATGCTCCATAACTTCTAGGCACGTTATTAACGGCCTGAAGGGCCATCATATCTATAAACTACTCCTAGATGGAGGTTTATATACATCCCCTATCAAGGCAAATCCACGACGAGTGCTTGACATCGGCACAGGCACGGGTACGTACATAAATACATGACACATTCAACTTTATATTATGTCTTCCGCTGCCTGGTGCACAAATTGCATAATGCCACATGCTAACACGCCTAATATAGGGATATGGGCGATTGATTTTGCAGAGTGAGAGCAGCATTCCGTCTTGCTTTTTTTTTCCTTTCTCTCTTTGTCCGACGGAGCCCGGATCTGATTGGATGCACCCTGCAGTGAACACCCCGAGTCACAAGTCATAGGTATGGAATTTTCTTTTGATGGCTGCAGCTAAAATATGTGCGTTATTGATTAAACATTTCATGCAGGAAATGATCTGAGTCCAATCCAACCGTCGTGGTAAGCAATTCCGATCTAGTTTATTCAATACGCCACATTTCAAAAACTTGGCCGCCGATTCAATCGCCAACATTGTGTCCTGTTTATAGGGTCCCGACCAACTGCATATTTGAAATCGACGATATCGAAGCAGCATGGCCGTACGTCCGGCCATTCGATTTTATCCACGCGCGCGAAATGGCGGGGTCGATTTCGGATTTCGACAAGATGTTCCGCCAGGCGTACGACCACCTGGTGCCGGGGGGTTATTTTGAAATCCAATCCATCGAGCCGTTCTTCTACAGTGACGATGACACGCTTTCCCAGGCCAAGCAGATGGTGGAATGGCAGGAGTTGGAATTCGAAGCCAGCGAGAAATTCGGCAAGCCATTGGGCGTTGTTCCCACGTTCCATGACAAGCTGAAGAAGACAGGATTTGAAGATGTCCAGACGCGCGTCGTGAAGGTGAGGTCTTATTTCTTCGTTTCCCCGTTGCATGTGACGGGGTTTGTCCGTTTCAATCGGGCTGTTAACAAATAGTAATTTTCAAAAACATGCAGCTCCCCATGGGTTCCTGGCCCAAGGAACGGCGGATGAAGGAGCTTGGCAGATTCCAGCAACACCAGCTGCTTCAGGCGCTTGAGCCGTACTCGCTGTTCCTCTTCACCACAGTGCTGGGGTGGACTGTTGAAGCAACACAGGTTCTCCTCGCCGGGGTGCGGGCTGATATTCATAACCGAGATGTACATGCGTACTCCAAGGTGTTTTTCACACGAGGAATGAAGCCGGAAAATGCGGTCTAGGCATTTCTTTCTGGTCAGGATGAAGATGGTTGAAGTCCAAGGAGGTCCAGTTGTTTTGAAATGTGTCTTGTTACCTTGCATTGTCACGACCATCTGCCATGACGACATTGGTACGCCAGGTTTCCTATTATTTCCCTTCAGTTTTCATTGATTGCGGGGTTTGCATTGGGTGGATGGATGGGTGATCCGTAATAGGGAGGGCAGCTGTTGAAATAACCATCCCACATTGGATGATGTAGAACGAAAGACATAAACGTACGTACTATTATATTATTAAATCTCGCCTAATATGATTGAAATTATTCATGCCTAGCAAGTGTGCAGAATATAGAACACGCGACCCATCCATGCAGCGAGCCTTCTTACCGGCCACCGCATCCAGCCAGACAGACAGGTGGACAGCACACCCATAGCGAGGAGCTCCCGGCTCACCGTGGGAGCTGAAAGGGGCATAGCCGTTAATAAGTCGACTCTGCCTGGTATGTATGTATTGCTGGATACCGGACATTTGACACTGATAGAAACTGGGCAGAGACATAGATATCTCTTCTCTATACTCTATACTTCAAGTTCAACTCCACGGCTGGTACCGGAAGTAAGTAAACATGTGAGCAAGCTGGGCGGCTCTTAGTTGCCGATGGCGGATCGAGCTACCACAGTATTAACGGGGTTGAGAAGAGGCGGGGGAGGGGGAGAGAGGGCAGTGTAGCAGCAACTGTTGATTCCGAGAGCCAAGATCCACGGGAGGGACTGGGTTTCGGAAGTGATATTGTATAGGAGGACATTGATATCTATACAGCAGAGAAACTGCATGTGTGGGAGTGTGAGGATTGAGGACAAACACCAGAGAGACACAATGCCAGTGAGTGCCACACACGGTGCAGCAGTCTAGATATCTGGAGTAATATAATAATAATAACAATAATAACAATCTTCAAGATGCAACAGGACTATCCCCATCCACGGGTGATGCGGGGGTTTTCGGGAAACGAAAACAACGCCGGGAGACGCTGTGATGCCAGCCAGGTACCGCGCCGCCCAATTCCCGCGGGGAGGTACCTGGCCCCCACCATCCGCCAGGTTATAATTAAACGGGACTTCTTCTCTCTGCTTCCTGTTTGCTCTGCTTGTCCTCTGTCTGCCTATCCAACTCCATCATCCAGCAATTAACTCGGGAGTCGCTGTTCTGCTGCAATTGTCCCGTAAGTTGAGTATCTCCCACCCCCACTATCCAGCCCAGCCGGTTTGTTGTTTTGCCAATGACATAACCCGATCCAGCCCACCGAAATTTGCCCCTCCATCGTCTCCCAACTCTCCGTTGCTGTTAAATACATCAATCTCCCTCTCCCCGTCTTCCAATTCTTGCTGCTTCCTGCTACCTATTCGAATTGATCTTGCCCGTCTATCTGCACCCGCTGACCTCAGTCAACCCTCTTCTCCCAGACCTCTACTTCCATACCCCGCCTCAATCCACCACACAACAACACCGCCATCATGGGTGTCCAGGACGTTCTCTCCCGCAAGTCCGGCGTCATCGTCGGCGAAGACGTGCGCCGTCTCTTCGATTATGCTCAGGAGAAAGTCTTCGCCATTCCCGCCATTGTGCGTTCCCATTGCCCGCTTCCACTGCCAGGTTTCCTCCCCGCTGACTCAATGCCCCTCAATCACAGAACGTCACCTCCTCCTCCACCGTCGTAGCCGCTCTCGAGGCTGCCCGCGACAAGAAGTCCCCCATCATCCTGCAGATGTCCCAGGGTGGCGCTGCTTTCTTTGCCGGAAAGGTACGTTTGGCACCCGAACTGAAGGGATATCCGCGAGATGGATGCTAACACCAGTTCAAAAACAGGGCGTCGCCAACTCCAACCAGGAAGCCTCCATTGCTGGTGCCATTGCTGGCGCTCACTACATTCGAAGCATCGCCGCAACCTATGGCGTCCCCGTCGTCCTCCACACCGACCACTGCGCCAAGAAGCTGCTCCCCTGGTTGGATGGCATGCTGGATGAGGATGAGCGTTACTTCAAACTCCACGGCGAGCCCCTCTTCTCCAGCCACATGATCGATCTGTCTGAGGAGCCTGTCGACTGGAACATCGAGACCACTGCCAAGTACCTCAAGCGCGCTGCCCCTATGAAGCAATTCCTCGAGATGGTGAGTTTCAACAACAACAAGAGAAGATTTGGGCATGGTTGCTAACGATAAATCACAGGAAATCGGCATCACCGGTGGTGAGGAAGATGGCGTGAACAACGAAGACGTGGATAACAACTCCCTCTATACCCAGCCTGAGGATATCTACGCCATCTACAAGGCCCTCTCCGCCATCAGCCCCTACTTCTCCATCGCCGCCGGTTTCGGAAACGTCCACGGCGTCTACAAGCCCGGCAACGTCAAGCTCCACCCCGAGCTGCTCTCCAAGCACCAGGCCTACGTCAAGGAGAAGATCGGCTCCTCCAGCGCCAAGCCCGTCTACTTCGTTTTCCACGGCGGTTCCGGCTCCACCAAGGCAGAATACAAGGAGGCCATTGGCTACGGTGTCGTCAAGGTCAACTTGGACACCGATATGCAATACGCATACCTCTCGGGCGTCCGGGATTACGTGCTGAAGAAGAAGGATTACCTCCTGACTGCCGTGGGCAACCCCGACGGAGACGACAAGCCCAACAAGAAGTACTTCGACCCCCGTGTCTGGATCCGCGAGGGCGAGAAGACCATGGCCGCCAGAGTGGAGGTTGCGTTCGATGACTTCAACTCCGCTAACCAGATATAAGAGGGGGTTGGGTTGTAGGAAGGGTAACTAGCAACTAGGAAGGAGATATATATGCCGTATAACCAACTTTACTATATATCTATCTCCCCCAAAGCTAGGTAGCTAGTTAGTTAATTAGGTCCGGGATAAAAAAAAACAAAACAATTGTAACTAACTATGAAAGAAAGAAAGGAGCATGCATGTGTGTGTGTGTGTTATTTATGATTTTTGATGTCTGCTTAAAAATTTTTTCTCTCTTATTTGATATCAAAAATTGAAGTTGAAAAAACTAGTTAAAACTTCTTCAAATGAATTAACTTACACAGTTCTAATATTTAAACAGTTCTTCCTGTCAGTCTGTTCTGTTGAAGAGCAATGATGAATCTATTTAGCTGGGTTATGCTTTTAATGAGAGGATGGATAGATGGATCCATTTTATTTTTACTAGTTTGCTTTTACCTATTATAGGCCATATTTTATTTTAGAGGGCAGGGGGTGTATGTTATGTAGATTGTGAGGAACAGTGGGGGATTATAACTGTAAGGGTGGAATGGTGAGGGGTTATTGAGGGATGAAGGTTATTTATATGGGGAGGGGAAAAGAGGGATGAAAGAGGAGGAGGTAGTTAAAGCTAAGTAATTTTCATTGATTGAATATGGTGTCAAATGAATATGTGCATACATGAGTTTTCTTGATAGATAGGTAGGTAGAGCCTTATTTTACTTACTTTATATTACCTTGTGTTGTTCTGAGGGAATCACCCCTGGGTTTTCAAATCGATCCATGCTTGAGTCTCCCCAGGTGTATGTATGTGTCTAGTAACTAGTATTAGCTTCAAGCCTTATCCCAAGAGGAATATCACACCTATTTACCATCTCACCAATATACACTCAAAGTTTAACAATGTGCATGGCTTGGTTATATCGAACTCAGCGCCTAGCTGGGGGCCCGTATGCATCTATCGTGGCGAGGAAGTTATAGGTCTTGTCGACAAGGAAGGTTGGCTGTCTTATATTGCTTATGAGCAAAAAGGCGGAGTTGAAACGGTTGCAAACAATTCTACGAGGTTTGTCATTTGATGTTCTTATCTAGACTCGGACCCTTCATCGGCCTAGGGGGGCAGGGGGGTCACTCAATTTGTGGGAGACTTGGGCACACTGTATGTATTTGAAAGTGACTGGGGGGGGGGGGTTTGAAGAGATCAGAAATTGAATGAGATGGTTTTTATCCTGTGTTTAGTTCGTTGAAGTTGAGACGTACCCTGATAGGGTTTCCTTGAATGATTCGACGAATGCACAGTTTGGAAGCTCGAATGGTTGGAATGGCATGTCTTATGATGCCTGTTCCCCCTTTTCCCGGCCTCCTTTTTTTTTTTCAGATCCGCATTGCACCTCATACCGTGATGTCAGGGGTAAACTCACTGGATAACTTGTTACTTCAGATGGTCCCAGAAGAGCGAAGCATGAGGTTGAGGGATACAAGCCAACTGCTTAATGAAGTGGTATCTGATGTGATGATGTGAGAGTAAATATACTATGTTATGTGGAGGGGCCCAGCGGCCAACAGGGCAATAATAGGGTAAGAATCGGGTAAGAATATAAGGATGACAATAGTAGCCATCATCAGTGGCAGTTAGAAATAGCCAGATGCAGCTATGATCACTGTTACATAACGCTGACTGTTCTTGATGCTGTTGATGGCAGGAGGTTACACGTAGCTACTAGCATTTAGCTATTGAATATGAAAAGGGGGATCTGGAAATAAAGTTCCCAACCCGATCATGGGCCCAAGGGGGGATCCTGGTGTATGAATGGCGAGCCTGTCCTGAGGATGCTGACGTTGATAAGCAAGCACTGGGAGATTGATGGAGACAGCTCCACCGGCGTCCCAGGGCAGCTGGGCCCTAACCTCGCCTGGCTTCCAGGGCTGGCGTGCCTAAGAATAGCCCCTGGAGCGGGCTTGGCACGCCTCCCTGGGCCCCCTGGCCCACCCGGCCCAGACTGCTTGGCTGGCCAGACCGGCTGAAACAGCGGCCTGCTTTGAAAATTGACACCAGAGAGACGGCACAAAGGATGATGACAGTGATAGAGATAGTGAAGAAAAATGAATAAATAAAGCAAAGCAAGTAATAAGTAAGTAAATCAGCAAGTAAGTAAATGAATCTAAATCAACCACTGATGCCAGGGCTGATAGTTGGTCGTCGATGTCTCACAGGTGGTTATTAATAGCTGGTACCTCGCGGATCGCTCCCGGAGGTACCGCCCAGCAGCAGATTCGCCCAGCAGGTACCTCGCCCGCACCGCCCGCATGTACCGCTGATGTCACCTTCGCAGCCCTGGAGTGCATCGATGATCAACGATCGACTCGACTGCTGGTCTGATCTTTTTTCTTTTTTCCTCTCTTTATCCCCCATTGCTCTTCGTGCCAACCAACCACCCGCCCTATTCTGCAGGCTGTCAGTCTTCACAACCAGAAACAGGAAACACAATCCCAGCCCTTAATTGGATTAGCCTTTGCCGCATCCACTTTTCCCTCTCGTTTCCTTTGCCCGATGGCTGCTGGCTGGGTCTGGCCCTGGAGGCGACGTGGAGAAGAGACGCCCAACTTGAGACATCCAGAAAACCCAGAAATGGCCACCAGGCACGCCGTTGCGGTCCCTGGTTCCGCCCGCGTTTCTGGAGTCAAAAACTGGCTGCTGTCAGGTCGTTTTTATCTGCGCGTTCTCCCCTTTGTTTCTTCCGTCTGTTCTTCTCTCTGTGCCCGCCGTCTTCATTCGTTACCTGTACACTACCGCAGCCGCATTTTTGGCTCTCCGCTCGCTGTCTTCGATCGTTGTATTTATCGATTTATATTATACCTTTGTTTCACTCTTCCCCACGGCCTGTTTCAGCTGGCTATCCTTGAATAGCTCAAGTACAGCTTGTTCCTCGTTGCTATCCAGTAGTTGCCATTAACCTCCAGACGACCACCAAACCGCCAACTCTTCCGCTGTCCGTCTGCAGCACCTCCCGAGGTCGCCAACCAGCTCTCCTCACGTGCAATAAGAGTCTGGTGATGGCAGTTCGGCCGGCTGTCTAGCTGGACGACTGTTCCGTTCGTTGTTGGCGACATCTGCTTTCGTTCGTTTCGCGAGAGACATTTCTATTGTTACTCCGCATACCCGTCCCTGCATCGTACGCCATGGAGCGTCCCATAGCGCCCCGCGAGGGCAAGTCCCCCGCAGAGCAGTTCCTGGAAATGATCCAGGATCCCTTCAGTGCTTCTGTGCGTTTGTCCCGAGTTTGGCTGTTGGATACACCTCTCCCGTTGCGCCGGCTAACCCTCCTCTCTCTCTATAGTTCCAATCCAATGCCTTCTGGGCTTCGTTGGGAACGTCCCTGGGTATTACGTTCCTCCTCGCCCTTCTCTTCTCGCTCTTTCGACCCCGCAACTCCCTCGTTTACGCCCCCAAAGTCAAACATGCCGATCGAAAACATGCCCCGCCGGCCGTGGGCAGAGGCCTGTTTGCCTGGCTCACTCCGGTCTTGAAAACAAAAGAGCATGAGCTTGTCGATACCATCGGTCTCGATGCGACGCTGTTTCTCCGCTTCACTAGAATGTGCCGTAACATCCTCCTGGTCCTGAGCGTCATAGGCTGCTGCATTATGATTCCAATAAATGTTACCCAAAGTGAAAAGACCATCGCCCAGGGTCTTAGTGGTTTCGTAACCATGACTCCGAAATTGGTGTTTAACAAGTCCCTCTGGGCCCTTGTTGTATGCTCCTGGGCGTTTGATATCATCATCGCCTACTTTCTCTGGAGTAACTACAGGACTGTCGTCGCTTTGAGAAAGCGTTATTTCCAGAGCTCGGAATACCAGATGAGTCTGCATGCCAGGACTCTTTTGGTAAGATTTTGTCCGCTTCCATTTGCTACTCTAGTAGTAACCAGCTAACAATTTGGGCTTTAGATTAGGCATGTTCCTGAACGGTCCCGGTCGGACGAGGGTTTACTCCACCTGACAGATGAAATTAACCCGACTCCTTCCATACCACGAGTTTCCATTGGCCGCAACATGAAGGAACTGCCAAAGTTGATTGCAGAACATGAGAAATTGGTCCGCCAGCTTGAAGAAACGCTCGCGAAATATTTCAAAAACCCGGACCGTCTCCCCCCAAAACGTCCCACTTGCCGTCCTTCGAAGCAACACAAGGACGAGCACACAGGTGACAAGGTCGATGCGATCGACTATCTCACGGACCGTATTCGAAACTTGGAAGCAGAAATACAATATGTGCGCGAATCAGTTGATACCCGGAACGCCATGCCCTACGGATTTGCTAGCTGGGAGTCTGTTGAAAATGCCCATGCGGTGGCCTATACCGCCCGAAAGAAGCACCCGCAAGGGACATCCATCTCCTTAGCCCCACGACCCAACGACATCATCTGGGAAAATTTGCCTCTTACTCGACAAAACCGAAAATGGAGGCGTTTCACCAACTTCATCTGGTCCACTATACTGACGGTACTATGGATCGCCCCTAACGCCATGATCGCCATTTTCCTGTCTGATCTGTCCAAGCTGGGTCGCGTGTGGCCGGTTTTCCAGACCGAGCTCAATACCCACCCCCAGGTTTGGGCTGCGGTACAAGGTATTGCTGCTCCCGCTCTAACCTCGCTGATCTATCTTATCCTGCCCATCGTCTTTCGGCGTCTCTCGACTCGGGCTGGCGATATCTCAAAAACCTCCCGTGAGCGCCATGTTATCCACAGTTTATACGCCTTCTTCGTTTTTAACAACTTGGTGGTATTCTCGATCTTTTCGGCTATGTGGGCTTTTGTGGCTGCCGTGGTCAATGCCAAAAATCAAAATAAGGACATCTGGGAAGCCGTTATAGAGGGAGAGTTTTATATCAAGATGATGAGTGCCCTTTGCGAGGTGTCGCCGTTCTGGGTGACATGGCTACTTCAGAGAAATCTTGGGGCTGCCATCGACCTTATTCAGCTCATTAATATGAGTTGTATCTGGTTTGCGAAGAGGTTCATGACCCTTACTCCTCGACAATCTATCGAATGGACTGCCCCGCCTCCATTCCTTTACGCCAGTTACTATAACTACTTTTTGTTTTACGCTACCATTGCATTATGCTTTGCGACCTTACAACCTATCGTCCTCCCTGTGACCGCATTCTATTTCGCTGTCGACTCATGGCTCAAGAAGTACCTTCTCCTCTACGTTTTCGTTACCAAAACCGAATCGGGCGGCCAGTTCTGGCGTGTTGTATACAACCGTTTGCTTTTTGCAGCTATCCTTGCGAATTGCGTCACAGCCCTAGTTGTTAAAGCCAGAGGTACCTGGACTATGGTTTTCTCACTGATTCCATTGCCCTTTTTGATGCTGGGCTTCAAGTGGTACTGCAAACGGACTTTTGATGATGACTTGACATACTATAGCCGCACGATATCCAACGATGCAGAGGCGTTGGTGAGTGGGAAAACCGGAAAGAAGGCAGCAGACCGGGTCGCATACAAATTTGGCCATCCAGCCCTGTACAAACCCTTGATGACGCCAATGGTGCATGCGAAGGCGGCAGATGCCCTGGAGAAAATCATCCAAGCAAGACAAGGGGGCAGCCTGGTCAATGGCGAGTATTCGGACATTGCATTGCACAAAATGAATTCCTCTGAGCCTGGCAAACCATCTGGACAACCAACCAATGCGCCATTCGAAATGGTAGCAGAGAACCAGCTCGACTTTGCCTACTTCAAGGAACGACCTGACTTCCGTGATGAGTTTGGCGGCGGTATCTACGGGCGACCAGACGATCTTATAAGCGAACGGTCAAACACGCCTAAGAGCTTCTTCAGTGCTCCAGGAACCCCTGGATCCTCACGAGACTCTTCACCCGTCCGCTCCCGGTTCGACAGAGATGCTCCCCCCCTCCCCCACATGCCTAGCAGCCTCTCCGTCCACCGACCGATGGTGGAGCATGGGTCGTCGGGTTTCTATACCGTGCCGAATGAGAGTGAGAGACGCCTGCTCAGCGACGCGCAAGGCGCCCCGTTACAGCCTACCGGCGATATCGCGTCTCTCAGCAGATGGGACTCAGACCAATCTAATCCGTATGAGCAACCACGACCCTCGCGGGATCGCATCCAGACGTCTTACGAACCTTATCGCGGCGTGCAATATTAATTCCTTGTCATATATTATATTAGACTGACGGCCGTTGAGGAAAATACCTTTTGTAATTATTCATCTTGTCATTGTTGATATTTAGCCTGTCATGGAAAACGGCGCCATTTTTCTTTACGTTAGAATTGTTTTGTCCTACATGTGGAATAACTGGTTGATGTACTACATACGTAGCTGAAAGATATCCGGAAACATGGTCATGGTTGGTTGGTGGTTATATATCCGGTACATACACACATACATACATACAATAGATGATGCCTTTTCTTTTCTGTCTGTCTCTCAATAAATCCCAGAACCCTGCTGGTAGATCTAGATGGGACGGAATGTATGGGATAGGGCTGAATCCACCACGTGACCGCCCAGCCCAGCTCCAGCCCCGGCCGCCTTCCCCGCAAACTTCCCAGCAGCTCGACTTCTCCGCTTGCCTGTCAACCCACGTCCAGCTTCTCCCTCTCCGTCTCTAACATCGAAATCAACTACCATCCAAGCTCTCCTCCTCCTCACACAAAAACGAAACAACACATCCCCCCACCACGCCTCTTAATAAAACGATGTTTCTCCTCCCCACGCAGAGCTGATGACGCAGGAGCCGAGCCTAATAAGCTTCAACATATCTCAAGCCCACCCACCCCGGTCCACGTTTCACGTATATACACACACATAGTTTACGCTTCCCCCAAAAACCTCCGTCCGAAACCCTGCCCCGTTATCTGCGTCCAGACTCTAGAGACAAATGCGCTTGCTGCGAAGAGCGTGCGTGGGCCTTCTTCCTGTTTCTGATGCATGCTTGGGAGGCGTGCGGGTGATGATATAACGATAACGTCCGGACCCGGGAAAACTAGTTGTCAGCTTGGAAAGAAAGACGGGGAAGGGAAGGGAAGGGAAAGGAAAGGGACTTATTATAAGGGTTTCTGGTTTGCATGTAATACGTACTGGGGTTGTATATTTTTGTGTGTTGCTTTCGGGAGTTACAAGGCAAGACAAGCAAGCAAAGGGAAAAAAAATTATGACTTGGTACTCACTGCTTCCACCATGGCTCACGACACTGGAGACGTGGTTGGTGAGGGTATTTGTGAGTCTTCCCCCCCCTCCCCCTTCCCCCCGCCTCTTATACTTATCTACGTGGTTTCGGAGTTCTGATGCTGATTATAATCTGTATAGATCATCCTAGGTACTCTCGCAATCGGCCCTTGGGCCTTTCTCATCCTCTACGATATACTCCTTTACGTGTGGCGTGCGTCAACATATGAGATCCCCATAATCGGCGGAAGAGCGAGGGGGAGACAAAGACCCCAGGCACCGAGTTTCAGTGAGAGGCCCAGTGGGAGGAGGAGGACGTTTAGCTTGAGAGGGGCGGCGTATGATTATGATGAGGCGGGGGATGGGGACGATTCTTCTACGGGTGAGGAGACTCCTGATGATGAAAATGGGGTTGGGAGTGGGAGTGGGAGTGAGAATGGAAATGGAAATGCACAGGAGGCTAGATACGATCCCGACGCGGAATTCTTTGGCAAACATGACCAGGTGGTTGGTGATGGGCTGAGATCTAGGAAAATATATGCTGAACCTGACGGGATTGGAACCGGCCTCGAAGACTGAATGGGCTCTATGGGGAGAATCGACGTTTCCCCCCCGGCCGGGATATGTACGCCTGTCTAGCGGGCTGGCTGGCTGTGTCCCCCACCGGTCCGGTCCTCAAAATCCTATTTTCATGCCGCTATCCATGTGCGGGCGGCCTATTTATTGGCACAATATACCTGTCTTATTTCAACTCCGCCCCTCTCGAACCACCTCCATGCATATTCCCGTTGCTAAGAATTCAGTTATTACTAGGGTTGGAATCCTATAAGCCGCACATCCGCTCTACTCCAGACTTTCCAGAAGTACAGGGTCATTTGAGGAAGTTACCCCTCGTTCGACTGGGGTGCGACTATAGGGGTGTATGCTACCTCGATGGAAAAGTGAGGCAAGCGTTCGAAATTGACCGTTTGATGTGATCTGTGCAATACCTCGTATCTGCTGGGCGCGGTTTGGGTGCTACCAGTACTATTGAGAATTGGGATTTGTTTCTTTTTAGGTGAAGTTTTCCTTGTGTGAACCTTTGTGCCGTTCGGCCTTGTTTTTCATCTGTTGTATTTCCTTTCTGCATTTACATTCTGGAGCGCTGCATTGTTTGTTCATCGTTCGATATCCCTGCTTGTTATCCTTTTGTCCCCCTCGAGGCGGACATTTTCTCCTACATGGTTTGCAATTTGTATGGGGTGGGCACGGTCATTTCTCCCTCTCTTTATCCCTTATCATCGTCTCAACCTTCTTCCCCTTATGCTGTATGTTTCGTCTTGCCCTGCTTTAGAAGCAGTGTAACAACAGGATGCTAGCGTTCAGCCGATTATACGCAACAGTTGTTGACTGCATAAATCTCCTTTTTGCCTGTCACAACATCTGCCAAGACTGTCAGTCCCAGTTCCTCATGCTCATGCTCATAATTCTCCGGAAATCCTAAATGGGTTGCATTGCGGTCGTGTGGCATTCAGATGAAGGCACTGGCTTTAATGCAGACTCGTTCTGAGGGTCAAAACTGACCACGGCCGTTGATCGATGTCGCTCGAGCCTCACTGCAGCCACCCGTGGCTCCGAATGTCAAGACATCGTGGTTTATTGTGGAGTTTGAGTGGATAATGGCTCCGCGTGCGATGCGGGTTCACCTTCCCGTTGTCGGTTCCTGTGTGCTCCGTGTCAATATTCCATACTCCTCCATATATGGCTGGAACATATTATCGTGGCCATACACAGCGCATACTTTTTTACCCTTTATGCCCGCTTATCCCTCTCCCATGTTTCCCATTGCAATATATTGTCACAACCATACTTCACCCCCCACCACCCCCGTCTCTGGGCCATATCATGGCGCGCATTTTCGCAAGAGAGGAAAGACACAGACCCCATCATCGTCCAACCTGGGCACACCAGCCTCTATCGTCCCAAGAGATCGACATCGCTCTTCAACACGCCCAGCAAGAAGCCGACTTCACAGTCCCAGATCCCTCGTTCAACGACGGCATGCCTTTCCATCCTGGTCCCGGCAGAATGAACTTTCAACCCCACATGCCCTTCCAGAGCCATCATCGCTTCGACCATATGGCCTCCTACGACTACGAGCTCAGCGTGCAAGAACTAGTCCGCAGAACGAACCTAGCGGCTTCCCTTGCCAATGGCGTCATCAGCCCTCGAGCACATTACATGCAGGTGTATCCCATGATGCGTGCAGATGGGAAGTTCCCAGCGGACTTTCGGATGCCGAAAACGGTAGAGTCGATTTGGCTGCTTGATAGTACTTATTCCACCTTTCTCTTCCCTTATCCCTTCCCTTAACCCTTATCCCCCCCGAACCCTACATAGTACCCAATCAACCACAAGTACACATTCGACCAACCAACAGACCAACAAAATAATAATAATTATGTATGTAAAAGCCACCCAACTCGACCGAATCCTACAAGAATACAAACTCCCCTTCGAAACGCGCACGCTGCTCGCTTCCCTCCCCTCCAGCGCCAGACACGCTCTGGGCACGCTGGGATCATCGAGCACACGCTTCCGCGCGGCGAAATTGCATATCCTTTTTGAACATCTTGGGGCGATTAGGATTGTTGATGGGAGTGGGAATCGGTCGGGGAGGTAGGTAGGTGGTTAGGTAGGGGGTGAATATGGATGATATTGGCATGGCAAGGTCTTGACAAAAGGAAGGGGGGGTAAGAAAGAAAATGTGGCTTAACGAACGGGCTTGTGTTTGTGTTGGCTCTCGGTCTTATCTTTTTCTTTTTCTTTTTTTTTGCTCTTTCCTCTTTCTCTCTAATCTATCCGTTTAACTATTATCCTATTCTATCTTTTGTTTCGGATCGGCGCGTAGGTTTTTCCAAGGCGTCGAAATGGCTTGCTTTATCTTCGGTTTTTCTTTGCTCTTATTTTTATCACTCCTGGCCTACATACTGTGTAGCCCGACCGGCCGGCTTTTTGTCAAGGTAGGCATTAAATGTAACAGAGATAAAAAGAAACCCACACGCCTTATTAATCCTAAATTAAACCTCAGAATCAGCTTTTGTCCCTGATCTTCAACTGGCATGCCTGGGCAGGTCGCAGCAGTCATTGCTGGATACTTCCTATATAATTAATAACAAGGTGTATTATGAATTATGACCTAGGTCATGTGGGCTAATGGGGGGACAAAACTGACCGGTTAAACAAAAACTCTTTCCCCAGAAGGAGGTGGGGTGTTTCAAATCCTACCAGTGAATTTTTTTTTTTTTTTTTTTTTCCCTTTATTTCTATTTTTTTGTGAAGAAACTTTTAAAGGCTGGGAACTTAATTATGTTGACAACAAGTTTTTTGTTTGGATATTGTTCTTTTTTTTCTAGAGAGCAGGGTTGTCAGTGGAGCAAGAGAAGAATGTGGCATGGGAAACCATGCTTAGAACAGGCTATATAACTATATGTAGTTAGTCCGTACTCTCGCGACCTTCGGGTCATGTGGGCTAACAGGGAACGCCGACTGGGTTAACAAAAACAGTTCCCAAATTTTTTTCCAGCGCAGCCCCTGGGTTCGAATCCCACCAGTGGCAACTTTTTTATTACTGTCTTTTTTTCGCCTTCTTTTTTTCCTTGTAGAGTAATCGATCCCAAATGGTTTAAAAATGTCTGGGTATGATGGATTATCCAATAGAGATATTATGCAGTTACATAATGTTGTTTTTTTTCGGGTTCGGGTTGAAAAATGGCCTCCGTGGCCCGCCCGATCGGGTTGTCGAGTTCAGGGGGGTCAACCCGTTGGGTTTGAAAAAACCTGGCCGGTTCAGGCCCCAGGGCCTCAGGCCTGACATAGGGCTTTTTTCTTTTCAGGTTTAAAACCCAGCAGGTTCATGGGTCAGGTTTACAACACTAATGCAGTAAGGTAAGGAGATGGATCATAAATGCCTACCTAACTGCTCTGGACTCTGTACAAACAAGAGAATAACAGCCTAATATATGTCATCTTATGCAATTTTGGAGAAGCATAAGTTCTTCAGCTGCTAATATAAAGCCCATTTACTGGGCATTCCATCATCTTCTGCATCATTAATTTAATTGATTCTACTCTCTTCACCGAGGACCTCTTCTTTCGGCAAAAAAGCCAATCCGAGCTCTAACCACCGCATTGAAGTTCTTCTCTGGCTGTAGACGGTTCTATGCTTCGGTAGCAACATGATCTCTATGATTCAAAAAAGATATGGTTAGCCTGGCCTGGATGGAAGTCGCGCTTCACCAACTAAGCTAGGACGAGCTCTTGAGCAGTCTCGAAGGAATGCGCAGCTACTCACCATTGATGACATGGAAGATGTATTTTCCTAAAACCATTGCAGAGATGGAGGAGGTCCGGCTCCTAGTAGGGCAGTATATGATACCTAGCTACATAAAAAAAAAAAAAAAAATGGGGTTAGCCTGGAGTGGCTAAGTGGGCTTGCTCGAAAGCGCCTTTCCTCGCTCGGAAGATTAGCTTTATCGTCATTGGGCTCTCGAACGTCCCTCCGAAGGATGACTGGGTTTCTCTCAGAGGTCCTCAGAAAGGTATACCCACCCGAGTGCTACGTAGAAGCCACCTCCAGGCCATACAAGCCCAGGGAAGCCTGACATCCGGATGGAGATGACCAGTCACCCAGAAGGCATGATAGAGATCTATAATAGTATGCAGAAGAAAATGGGTTAGCTGGATGAAAGTCGTCCTTGACTACGCGAGATTCGCGTGGAGATTCGCGTGGAAGACTACGCGTGGACACCCCTTCTCTCGCCCAGAAGAGCAGCAGAGGCTTTGCATTGATCACTGAAAAGGTGTACTTACTCGTAAACCACATGCCCTATATCTCACAAGGAGACTAGTGTCAATTACTAAAGAAAAATAGAGGGAAGACGATGGGAATTCGATGAGAATGGATGAAGTGGGCGGAGGAAGAAGAAGAGAAACGAGGAAAGGGGAACAATAGATATTTATGACCACTGATATGAGGAATTGTCAATTCCAGGTTTCCATTCTACTTCTCTCTAAAGGATTTACCCCTGAATCAAGGGCTGTTGGGCTATGCATGGCTCCCATTAAACAAGTTCACACTAAAAAAACACATCGAACTATAGAACAGTCAGTTGAGTCTTGCTAGACCGCTTTAAACCCGCCAATCTCCTCCTTTGCCAGTCATTACTGATGTCGTGTATGTTAGAATAGGGAGCGCGTTGAGGCGAGAAAAGGAGACACTACTAGTAGTAGTATGGCTGGGTAACTAGAAGATGTGAATAGAAGAATGGCTTTTGGGCCTTTGAAGCTGAGATCATTGAGAGGATCAGCAAGAGCGATAAGCTCTTGACCGCCTCGTGTCGACATAACGAAGATCGAAATTCTGCTATCAAGTTGTCTGGAGCAAAGCCGAGAAGGGATTGATAGGCAAAGTTCGGGCCGAACCAGGGGATCGCCCAGGATCTTGGCCTGATAAGCTTTGTGGAGGGGGTTTAACTCGGAACCCGACAGCCATCCCATGCTTTGACTTCCGCTGTCATCCATCGTCTGTCGATTTGCTCATCAGGGACTTATCCTTGCTGTTACTTGTCCCGTGGGCGCCTGGATATCAATAGCTGGTGAGAGCATAGTTATACAACTGGACCAGGAGCCATTCTATCTATTACATTGATATCCGCCTTGGTTACTAGCCACGCCTGTTCTCTGTCTGGTTAGAAAACCCACCGCCCACGATGGATCAGGCGGCTTTCCTCGAGATGCTGGGGAAATCACCGTACTGGGCGGAACTTGTGCGGATGAAGGACTCTGTTCTCTCCCTGGCGTCCCAGTTGAGCCCGATGAACTTGATGATCCTGGGCTCGCTGGTTATGATGATATGGCAGCGGTATGATGCGAATAAGGTATGTGGTGGTTTATTTTATATGTCTGGGTTTTATAATGGGCTATCCTTCTGTTCTACGTTGTTGGAAGAGATATCCCTTCTCTCAATACTGTTAGCTGGTTTGAATGCTACTTTGTTTTTTGCATGTCCTTCCTCCCGTTCATGAATGGGTTGGATGTATACTTCCCGTGAGTGCAGCTAACATTATACAAAGCAAGCCCAAATCAACGCGAAAAAGAAATTCAACAAGCTCCTAGATGCATCAGATTACCCCCCGATCGAGCCACTGGAGAATTTCCAATGGGAGAAAACAGAACCCATCAAGTTCCGCCCGTTCAAGCCAAAATACCATCTCACCATGGGTATGCACTGCACTCCATTTTACAGCCACATTATACTTACTATTTTCCCGACAGCCCTCGAAACCCTCAACCCCAACGACCTAATCCCAATAGACAAAACCTACAAAGAAAGACTCACCTACCGCCGCAAACTCCTAAAGCAGTACCCAGACATCGTCATCGGCGTGAACAATGGCGGCAACAAAGATCCCCGCATCCGCCGCGCGGTGGAAGAACTATACACATACGTCATGGGCATCTACCTGCCCAATAGATATCCGACAATGTTCAAACTTGTCCAGAGCGACTTTGAAACCGGCAAGTTCCTAATGGTACAGAATCTCGTGACGGACGAGGTTTTCCCGACCCAACTTAACCCCACAAGACCGCTTGAGAGCACCCTGCAGACCCTGATTAAGACGGTGGATGAGGATATGTTGATTCTGCTTCCTGAACTGGACCACGATGGTAAACCTACATCAGCAGACGAACCCAAATATATCCTCGAAGCCTACGCGGCCTGCTACCCGGCCGGCTTCGACACGCGGAAGAAGCTGGGCAAGCGACTGAGTGAGATCCACGGCCCGGTTCCGGGGTATAAGCAGAAACTGGAGAAGAGCATGGATCGGTTCTTCCACAAGTTGGAGGTGGGCAAGTATGTAAAACGGGTGAATTGGAGCATCACGACGGGTGAGGAGCTGTTTGCGGCCTTTGGCGGGCTGCATGGGGAGCAGCAGGAGGAGATGAGAGAGTTGAGGGTTGAGGAGTTGGATTTGGATAATGTGAGTGGGTTTTTTTTTCTTTCTCTTTCTTTTCTCCCCTTTTGCTCCGCTTCACAGCTCCTTTTTTTGTTGGAAAGGGGGGAGGGGTTTGGTATCTGTGAGAGAGATACGTAGAACATGGCATTTAAAAAAAGACCTGTGCAGAAGAATACTCTCCTACTAAAGCTAAGAAATCTAACTTATTACCCAGACCTTCCTCCGTTGCGAGCGCCAGACGCTCTACCGCCTCCCCCATTCCGGGGCGTTGGTGTTTGGTTTCCACACATATCGATATACGCTCCAGGAGGTAAAGGACGATGGATCGGGAGAGGATCTGGTTGCGGCTATTGACGGGTTCAAGGAGGGCACCAGTCCGCAGATGTTGGACTATAAACGCGTTCCGGAATGGGGTCAGGCTGTTAAGGATTTTATGAGGGGGTAATCATTATCGGGGGAGTGGCTAGATTGTGGGGAGTTGAAAGGGGTATTTTATTTCATTCGTTTAACGGGTTTGTTTTTGGCATTTATATTGAACTTTCGGGTATGGGATCTGTTTATTTAGCATGACGTCTCTTTCGTCATCTGATAGATCTAGATTTTGTTTGGTAGTCATTTAAGAATGGTGGTCTGTTCGTCTGGGTATCCAATTTCCCAGCTAATGACCCCATCTATTTTTCATTACTATGATTTTCCTTTCTAAATATCCCCATGCCACCACCTAGTTTACCCATCTAACGCAGCCGTTCCAGCACCTTGATCAAATCCGCCGAAACCCCCATGGCCGTCACGGCCCCACCAGCTCCAGCACCCTGCACGATCAACGGATTGGCCCCATATCTCTCCGTATAGAAGCTGATAATATTATCACTCCCCTTCAACCCTGCAATAGCGCTATCCTTATCAAACTTCTCCAATCCAACCTTCACAGCCTTGCCCGCAACATCAATGCTGCCCACATATCTAACCACCTTCCCCTCCGCCTCCGCCTGCTTCTTAACGGCTTCCATCCGCTCATCAAACTCAGGCAGCCTCGTCATGAACTCGTCCGCACTAGCCGCCGAGGCAAGTTCAGCGGGGATCAAGCTCTCAATGGGGAACGAATCCGAGTTCTGAACCTCCAACCCGGCAATGCGAGCGAGAATGGTCAGTTTTCGCGCGACGTCCATTCCGTTCAGGTCATCGCGGGGATCGGGCTCGGTGTAGCCGAGCTCCTTGGCCTGGGCGACGACCTGGCTCCATTTCTGCGCGGGCCCGGAGGCCGTGACGGGCGCAAAGTTATTGAAGAGGAAGGAAAGGGTTCCGGAGAAGACGCCCTCGATGCGGGTCACCTTGTCGCCTGTCGCGACGAGATCGCGCAGGGTGGAGAGGACGGGCAGGCCGGCGCCGACGGTGCTCTCGTGGTAGACGAGGGAGGAGGTGTTGCTGGCGGTGTTGAAGATGTTCTTCCATTGATCAATGTGCGAGGAAAAGGCTTTTTTGTTTGGCGTGACGATGCTGATGCCCTTGCTGAGGAAGATCGGGTAGGCTTCTGCGATGGTGGGGTCGGAGGTGTTGTCGACCAGCACGGCGCGGCCGGGGGCTTGGGACAGGTATGTGGCTATCTGCTCTGGGCTCCAGGCTGCGGACGTAGTGAAAGATGGGGATGAGAAGGCCGATTGCCAGTCCGCGGGTGCAATTGCGGGGGAGTAGCTGGGGGAGGTCACTGTTTTGGATGACCGGGCGAGCAAGACGAGGGCGGGGGCATTGGGAAGACGGGACAATTGGGAGAGGAAATGGGCACCGACGCCGCCAACGCCTGCAAGAGAAACATGTTAGCTATTTGTAGTTGGTAGAAGTGGTTTCTTTTTTATATTCGCGATATAGTCACCCACCGATGACGCCGAGATAGATGGTTTTGCCGGACATGGTGTAGATAGGAACGAGAGGCTGCAGGATCTCAATTAGCCAAAGTCAACAGTGTATTGAACAGATTACACATACCTGATTAACCTCAGATCGATATTCTCCGTTGGTCTCGCTGCGGGTGAGTCTCCTTGTTGTTGAAGTGGGATGTTGCGGGGCATCAAATACGGAGGGGATGGATCACGTCAGCGACATCGGAGCTCGTACATTTTTACATTCACCATCTCCAACATCTCCAACATCTACAGCTCTCCACCGCACTCTACTCCAAACACTGCTCAACAGCAACCTACACTTCCTCTCTTCTTGATGTAACCCATATCCCAGCCATGACAGACCAGCCCTTATACGGCATCCGCCGTCCCAAATCCACCGCCTCCCAAAAGGACCTCACCTCCTCCTCCACCCTCGCCTTCACCACCCACCTCTCATCCCTAATCTCCAAAGAAACAAACCTATCCTCCTCTCCCTCCGGCGTGCAGCATACCAAAGCCCGCCCCCGCCCCTCCCGCTCGAAACCAGACATTTTCTCCACCCACAACAAAAACATCCACAAACGCGCCGCCGCAGATATCTCAGGCGACTCACCGCACGTTATCCAGGTCCACAAGCGCGGCCAGGACATCGGCCACGTCGACGAGGCCACGCTCCATCGTTCCAAACGAAGACTAGCAGAAAAGGCGCGGCTCTACGCGGATCTGAAAACGGGCGAGCATCTCATCGACAGTAGCGACGAGGAGGACGAAAGCGCACTAACACCCTCCTTATCCGCCGCACGGCGCGCGGAAAGCAATAGTCTCGTCGACTTTGATCGCAAATGGGCAGAAGACGAGGCGAGAAGGGCGCGGCGGGCTCGGGGCTCCGCGTCGCCGTCCCCGAACGGCTCTGATAGAGACGACGAGGACAAAACCGAGGATGCCCTGCTAGTCGACTACGTCGACGAATTCGGCCGGTCCCGACGCGGTACCCGCGCAGAAGCGGCTGAGGCAGCGCGACAACGACGCAGTGCGCCGCCAAAGACCAGCGGCGGCGACGATGAAGATGGCGACTCCACCCTCCCATCCGCACGCCCGATTCGTCCCTCAAACCTCATCTACGGCTCCACAATCCAGTCCTCAGCATTCAACCCGGACGCGAACATTTCTGCCCACATGGCCCATCTAGCCAAGCGACGGGACCGCACGCCCACCCCGCCGCCAGAGGCACATTATGATGCTGAAGCGGAGGTGCGGACGCGGGGGACGGGGTTCTATGCGTTTTCGAAGGATGAGAAGGCGAGGAGGGAGGAGATGGAGGAGCTGGAGAAGGCTAGGAAGGATACGCTTGAAGGGCGGGAGACTAGTATGGGTAAGAAGGGGGCGAGGGAGAGGGCGAAGGAGGAGAGGAGGAGGAAGGTTGAGGAGCTGAGGAGTAAGCGGAGGGCGGAGGAGTTTTTGAGTGGGTTGGGGGATTTGGAGATGCTGGGGGGTGGGGAGGAGGGTGGGAAGGGGCAGTGATGGGTTTTTTGGGGATGGGAGTTTATTGTTGTTTTTTGCTTGTTACTATTATTACGATTATTCGCGATGCTCGATATACCCAGGGAACTAAACTATTGCAGGGCGTTTTGGACATGGGACATGGGTGGTGATTAGGGATATTTTTCTGGATAATTTCGTGAACATATCTGACTGAATGGATTGCATTCTATTTATTAGAGAAATATATTCGGAATAAGATTGCCAACCTTCTTCTTCTATAGACAACATATGAGCCTTGGGCATACATAATATGAAGAATAACAAGATCCCCGATGCACATCAAAGTTGTTGTGGGTAGAATGAAAATAGCAAGCCAAAAATGCGTATATTTCGAATCCAAAAAAAAGGGGCGCGGCGCTCTCTATCAGGTTTGCTCGTGTTAAGCGTGTCTCTGTATAACAATCGTGGAAACGCTTCACCGGTGATCAGGATGGTATTAGTTTCAGCTCCGCGTAGACAGAAACGAAGTAAGAAAACACCTTTCAACCACGGACAACAAGAAGGCGCCGTTGTGGGGAGAACGAGAGGAAGACCGCTCGACCCCCAAATGATGGCAGACCTGTAGCAATGGGTTAGCTTATGTTTCCATGCATTACAATTCAGCAGGACTACTAACGTCAGGAGTGAACAAAAGTCACGGTTATTATTGAAGCCGTTGCAAACGCGGGGGAATTTTTGTCGATTAGTTCACCCCCACCCCCTTTAAACGCGTATTTGTTACCTTCTCTCACTTCTGCTTTCAGACCGATAATCCAAAGACCAAAGTTTCTCCCATGGCCGCGGCTTCGGTGCCCGTCTGCTCGGCGAGGAAGTGGGAGAGGGAAGCATGGTATTGATTCTCGCACTGGCACTGGCACTGCCATTCGCACCGGGTGTTCCAGGTCGTGAACCTGCTCTATCCTGTTCCGGACCCTATTTCCAGGCAAAGAAGAAAACATCAGCTGACAAACATACACGTTATTTGTAATGCTTTTCCTCTTATTTCATTTCAATCTCCGTTTGAGGGACCCGATAAGAGATCTCTGCGAACCTCGTCGAAAATCGGTGCTTCCTCCCTCCGTGCCTGAGCACCTGTATCTCCTTCTGCGGGGAGAACGTTATCCCCTGCCGATTCTGTAGGCTGTAGCGTGGGCACCGGCGGGCCCATCCTGGACCCGGAGCTGTTTCGTCGACTATCGAGGCTCTTCGTTAGAGTCTTCGTCGCCCCTCCGCCATTCGATGCTCTCTTGAGACGGATACTTCCCCTGGCATCCACATGAGCCGACGCAACTGTGCTCTTAGCCAGGCCCGGTGTGCTAGGAGCACCGGGTTTTTCCTCTGACGCGTCAAGAAGATACCACCGGAGACCGTCCGAGAGCTCGAATGGATTATCATCATCGAACGATGCGCCGTCGCTGACTTCTCCAACTGAACGACGATCTGGGTTTGTGCCATTCATGGATTTAGAGAGATCTACCACACGCTCTTCGACCTTCGATATTCGCGCAAGAAGCCAGTCCCGGGTGTGTAGCTTGTGAGCATCTTGTTCTCGGAGGAAGTAATGAGGAGCGCCAACATTAAATGCGGCCCAGGATCGTATGGCCTGATTACGTGTGGGTAAGAATAGGGCGAGATCTCCTTCTTTGAATGACCGATAGGCGATCTTTTCGTGAGATTCACTCTGCGCACGATGTGATTTTTCGCGATACCCCCGGGCCTCCTTTTGCCATTTACGCGCTAGAGTTTCAATGTCCTTCACTCGCTTGACCACGGCTTCACCGAAGATGTCGACGTTGAACTTTTCGATGGCCGCAATGAACGCAGTGTAATTTGATTTTTCCTCCTCTGGATCCTTCGTGTCCATCCATAGTACTGCTTTCGGATCCTGAATTGACAGTATAGAACCTGGCGGGCCAACACTCTCTCCAAGGAGAGCAGAACTGTTGTTTACTTTGGATGCCCGCTGAATGACCATTGTGTCATCTTGACGGACAATTGTGAAACCGAGTTGCTGTAGTATCCGGCTGAGCTGGTCGACATGGGAGTAAAGCTTTTCAGAAAGCTCCTTTGCCCATACACCTTTGGCGTTTAGTCGAGAGCTGGTGCGCTCTCCGGCTTCTTCCAACTCTTTGGTCTTCTTTTGCCAAGTGCGAATCTCTTCCTCAAAATTTTGAGCGCGTGATTCAGCGACGACAAGCTTTTCAGACAAGGTAGCAACTTTCCGTTCTTCCTCGACTACCCGCTCTTTCAGAACTTCGGACCCAGTCTCACCGGCCGAAAATCTGGATCTCAAAGTATTAAGCTGCTTCCGCTCGTCTTCCAACTCAGTTTTGACTGCCGAAAGCTTTAGCTTTTCCTCGCCAAGTAATGATTGAAGCCTGGACCGTTCAGTTTGATCGCCTTCAAGACTTGTCCGAAGCTCCTTGGCTTCGACCTCTGCTAACTCTAGTTTCTCAGTCAAGGACTTGTTCTCCTCACTAGCTTTCGCAGCTGCCTCGTCAGAGCCCTTAGCATGAATGGCTAGACCCTCTGCGAGGATCTCGATTGCTTTAACGAGCGCCGTTAAATCTTCGGGAGCAGCTCCGCCTGGAGAAAGATGGACATGGGTGGCTTGTAGAGCATTTATGTGGTCTTTCTCGGACTGCTCCAATTCGTTTAGTCGATTCTGGAGTGCTGTATTTTGGGCGTTGTCTTTTTCGAGAGTTCCCTTGTGGGTTTCAACCTCGGATTTCAAACAAGCTATCTCCTCATCGTTCTTAAGCTTCACGGTGTCAAGTTCGGTCTGTAGTCGCTCGTCGAAATCAAGCTTCTCAGTTTCCCGGGCATGTATAACCTTGTCCAGTTCTTCTTCCACATCTTCAAGCTTCATTTGAAGATCTTTTGCCTGAGACTTGAGGAATTTGCGCTCGTCTTCGAAGTCGCGTCGCATGCCTTCCAAGTTGCCCATTAAATCCTCATTCGTGGATTGAACCTCCTGTATTTTATCACTGCTGGACTGGCGTTCTACCAGGGATTCTTTCTGAAGTTTCGATACCAGCTCTCTCTCAGCAACCAGTTCGGCTTCCAGGGTTACAATTCGCTGCACTAACGCCTTGTCTTCGGGGGGCTGGTTTGATGACATTCGACGAGAAGACACAGAAGACCTCCTCGAGAGCGCGTCTGGGCGAGGAGAAGCAGGAGAGATAGGTATTTCCGTACCAAAATTGGCACTGACCGGTCGGCTCATCTGACTTTGTCGATGAAGAAGATCTTCCAGTTTCCGGATACGACTCTCTGAGCCCTTTAACCTGTCTTCTAGCTTCGTCTTTTCATCTTTTAGGCTGCGAACCATGTCATCTCCGCGCATGAGGAACGAACTGCGACCCATGTCGAATATGCTTCCTTGTTTGAACGCCTTCGATTTTCGCCGTTGTTGCTTGGTGGGTGCGTCCAAATCTTTGAATAGCTGCGTGAGCTCCTGAACGGAAGAATTCGTATCAGGCTTAGCCCTTAGAGATTCAATGTAGATCTCAACCTCCTTTCGAGAAACTTCAGGCCATTCAAGACCTTGACCACCTTGTAAATTAACTTCTACTCCAGGGGTGCTGTCGTCTGTCAGGGAGAGGTAATCCCCCAAACCCTTGGCCCATTTCTTCCGTCGGCGCTGTTCCTCATCACGAAAAACGGCCAGTTCTTCAGCGATACTTAGAGAGTCGGTTTTCATCTTATCGCTCCATTCCCCACGGCGGACTGACTCGAGGAGAACGGAACCATATACCACGGGTAAATGAAAAGCTTCAAATAGGGTATCAAAAACGTCTCCTTCAACATCCATACTAGCAATGGCATTTGAAATATCGGATATTCGAGCTTCTACGCCGGATATTGTCTGCATACGGCTGACTGCAGATCTCATCGCCAGGTTTCTCTTTTTCACTGCTTGCTCCAGGCTTGTTTGTATTTCAATGCTAATTTCCATCATAGATGGTAGGAGATCCTTTGTATGATTCAGAGCCATCCTCGATATGCCTGACAATGTTTTCTGCGTGTTCGGAAGGGCAAGGATATGTTCGTAATCGGAGGTGATCTTCTTGGCGATTGTTTCGAGCTCCTCTAAATGGTTACTTGCGCTTTCTTGGGGCGAAGGGTGGGATGTCTCAACAAGAGTCTCTGTTTCGGAGGCCAATGCGTGGACAGCTTTTTCGACTTCATCAATGTGTCTGGCGAGACGTTGAGAGATGGTAGGTACCTGGGATGCAGCACGTTTCACTTGATCCACATCAATATAATCTTGCAAAGTCCCAGTCTGACGTTCCTTGGCCATCTTTGGGGTAGTTGAGCGTCTTAGGAAAGTAAAGTCTTTCGTCGCCGGGATGGTTTCTATATTTGAGACGGCATTGCGCCAGCCATCGAGAGCCAGCTGCTGCTCCTTCAAAAGACCATTAGCCCAGGCCTGGGCATCTTGAAATTTATGTTCCAGAGTTCCCACATGCGCCTTCAAGTTCTGCAACGCGGCATCGACAGCCCGATTAATGGTATGGGTGTGCTCAATTTGGATGTCGATAGCTTTGTTGATTGGACCACATTGCGTCGCCAACTTCAACGCCCATGATCTTCGTGCCATGTAGAGGTTCCGCCATGCCTGTAAGTCGTTCTGGTCGTCGAGTGTATCGGGAGGGTTTTCTGGAGTAAAGGGATCGGGGGCCGGTATCTCTGGGAGGTTCCTAACCGTATTACCACCTATATAGAGCCTATCGTAGACAAAGATTTCGTTCTATTCTGGTTAGTCATAGAAATATAAATGCCAAAGTATGGATACGAGCTGGTTATACCTCCGTGGCAAGCGTTTGTGGTCTGACGTTCTTTCCACGAGCAGTCATCAATATTTGACGCTGGGGAGGTATCGACACTTTGCGAGAGATCCATGTCCGCAGGGCATCGGGGCTACAGGAAACGAAGGTCAGTGACTACGTCTCCCACGCAATAATAGCTAGGGAAACATACGACGCAAAGGAAACAGGATCAGCCACCAGCCGCTCCCCCGTATGCGAAATGTAGATGTGCAATGACATCTCGCTCCTCCGAAGTGGCGACAACGCCTCGGGCGGATATCAAGGAATAGGCGGACAGCAGCAGCAGGAGGCCATAGACGGAGAGATGGGAGATGGGATGTTGATGTTGTATCTACATCGAGACCCATGGGCGGCACAAAGCTCCATAGATCCCCAGACTAGCCGCTTTTAGAGCCGCACCTCGGCGCCCGCCCACGCTCTGTCAGGCGGCTGAGATCCGCTGACCCGCGCGACCCAGAGCCCTAAAAGCAGCCCTGCGCGGTCTTCGTGCCTCTATCCATTCCCTTCTCACATCACACGATGGCCGGGCTGCACCGCTGACTCTGGCCGCCATGTCTCCTGCGAACGGCGTGGCTGCTGGGTCACACTCCCACCTGGAACCCCATGAGTCCGCGTTGCTGGAATTGGCCACCAGCCGTGCCCGCGACATCCCGTCACTCTCGCGCACGGAACTGCAGCTCCTGGAATGCTACGACCGCATCTATGAACAGGAACTGGAGCTGGCCCTGTTGACACAAGGTATATTCACCGCCTAAGAGACACACAGATTGCACGTTCTTGCATTGCTGGCTTGGTAATTGACTAATATGTCTAATTTGGAACAGACTACACAGAGCCAACGCCTGAAGACGATGTTGAGGGGCAGCTTGAAGAAGCAGAACGCAAACTATTAGAGGCCAGAGCTTCATACTCCGTAAAGCGGAAGGCCATTGAAACAGTCCTAATGACCGAACCAACTATCCAATCGGTGCATTCGGTCTCCAGCTCTCCGGCTGAAAGGTAAGTGATTGTCTGCCGTCTCTTAGGAGCTGATGCTTATCAATGCTACACGCAGGGCGCTTCTCCCGCTTATCAACCGTCGCGATGTCCTTTCGCTCGTCTACGAAAACCTATCCCGCGCCCACGCGTCTACACTACAGGATATAGCCGACGCAGAAATTGAAAATATCCGCGGAACCAAAAAGAACCAAGAGCTCGTGCAGACCCTTCTGGCACTTACGAGTGAAGAGAAGCCATGGAGGGAGGAAATCACGGATCCAAAGATCAGATCCCAGCTGGAGGCGCTGGAGGCGGAGAACAAGACTGCAAACGCCAATTGGGTGACTATCAAGCGGATTGTTAGTGCTGCCATTGTCGCTAGTGGTGTTGATTGGGCAGACGATGAGAAACTTCACGATTTGGTCATCGACGACTCCGCAGATGAAGGGTGAATGCAGTCAAAGGCTTCCCGACGGTATATCCAAACCAACGATGGAAATACGTGGATTCCCCAGCTTTTTGCTGTTTAAGCATGAGAGGACGCTCCTAAATTCGGTTCCAGTTGGCATGTGCCACCTATAAGATACGCGTTTAAGCTGGTGAAACCGGTGTCTGAGCTTCGTCGAAGCAAAGTGCTGCATCCCATCGTGTATATGCATCACGTGATGTATATTAGATGCATCCACGAACAAGGGGAATAACGGGATGAAGATTGAGCCACACGGGCTGGGAAATCCTGATAGGCGCTACGGACCGTTCATTGGATGGATCCATAACTGCTTTGCCTACCAGTTGTGGCCAGTTAAAAGAAGTTCACAGACGACACGGAGGCAGAGACCCTACCATCCCAACCACTCACTTTTGTTTACCACCACCAAGCCGAGTTGGCCAGGCAAAGCCTTTCCATCTGGTTCAATATTTGGTTTTGATTTGTCGCAAGGCGCCGATTTGCAGGTTTCCATTCGAGCTGGGTGGTATTATTGGCATGGCTGCCTGTTTGTTCACAGTCAGATCGAAGTTCATTACCAAAAATACAAGGAAATATTATTTTTTTTGTTTTGTTTTTGAAAGAAGAGTAGTAGAAGTCCTTCTTCACACCCCCCCCCCCCCCCCCCCCCCCCAAATCC
>JANTQH010000206.1:0-46374 GCA_032988465.1 Onygenales sp. PD_10
TAATGCCCAACTTAGCTATGTCAAGATAATTAAGGGGAGATGTCTCAGTAAACTTGAAGTAGTATGTGCCATTATTTCATGGAACTATCCCACAGCACAAGAAGGGTATAATTCTCAAGCCACACTGTAAAGGTAAAGGCAGGTAAAGCAGATGGGTGGATTGTTTGTAAAAGATTCCATCATTTTGTAGCATGAATGTCTTCAGAACCTTATAGATGCACTAGGAGGAATGCATTGAGATGGCCTCAAATTCACCATTTGATGTTAACTGGATAGTTGTCTGTATTTTTGACTATGATTAAATAAATCATTGTCTGATTTGGCTGGTTTTTCCATCACAAACTGTTATCTGCCAGGGTCTGATATGTGTGTTACCAATGGTGTTATTAGGATGTGTAGAAATAGGGTCACTTGACTTGGGGATAAGAGTTGTATAGATGAGGAGTTCTTCACAATTAGGGGCAATGACTTCAAGGACATGATCATGGAACCCAATAGAAAGTATAGTATCTATGGTAGTTAGTATTGAATAAAGGAGGACACTGGTTTCAATGGAATAAGCAGAAAGGCAGCATATTAATGCATCTCTAATGTAAAGATTGTTCTGTTCAAGAAGACATGGATGCTCAGTTCATTTCATATGCATGGATTGAAATATCTCTGTTGCTTCTAGGTTTCAGATGGAGATGCTAAGCAAGAGATAATTTATTAGCTGTTTATAGATACAGGATAATATAAAGAGATATACAAAACCTATATAGGCTCAAAAGTGAAGACATATATGCATAGAATACTGTTGGAATTGAGAAGCAGCTAGATGGGATCTGAGGGGAGCATGTGTCTGCATTCTTCAGGTAATTGTATCTCATAAGATTGAGGATTGGATGACAAGGAGTTGATTTCCCAAAACAGCATTAAACCAGCAACCCAAGCTTTGTATTTACCAGTTATTACAAGGTTACTGGGATGGTTGTATGAGTGGAAGGTAATTGATTGAGTAGAGAGGAATCTGTGATGTGTCTGAGCTATAAAGGTAGGAGTTAGTCATAGTTATAAAGAAGAGAATGGATAGACAGCATACTGATTGTACTATAATGCTGGACCTTGAGAGTAGAGTTAAGGGGTAAAAATGTTTCTTACAACTCAGGCCACTCATACAGCCAACCATGCTCCTCAATCCACAAGGAGATGGATTCATTTCATAGCCTGCTCACCAGCTTGATGCAGTCAAGAGAGTGAGGTTCAAGATACTATAGGATTAGGTTGAGGCAATCAAAATTAAGTTGGACAAATAGGTCTTTAGAGTTTGCAAGGACTTTGAATTAGCTTGGATGTGTAGCCATTTCATTTGTATTGAATGGAATTGGCCATGAGAGGGGATGCTGGTTCTTGGGGTGTTTGATGCAAAGCAGACAAGGAAAAAGGAAAAGTGAAGTCAGATAGATGAGGGGAGGCAATGCTTGGGCTGTTTATTATTATGTTACTTTAATAATATAATAATAAAATCAGTGGTTTACTAATTGTGTGTGATGTTGAATGGTGATCAAGGGGTGAGATAACTTTAGTATTAATAAATAAAAAGAGAATTAAGAATAGAGAGTTAAAAGATGAACACTAAACAATTAGTGCATCAGAGTCTAGGATAGAAGGAGAGAGAGTAGAGAGAGGAGGTTGGTGAGATCTACTAGATGGAAAAGAAAAAGGGAAAAAAATAACTTTCATTGCAGGTACTAAGTGGATGGTTTATGTTAACAGTGGGATTAACATAAATACTGCTAGAGGAGAGCTGAATGGATAGGCTATTATTAATGTCAATTTCTAACAGTGTCTAATAAAAGCTTTGTGAGGGAAAGAAAAGCAAGGAAAGAAAAGCATCATTTATAGGATAGAAAAGAATAGACCTGTAAATTGCAGAAAAGAGTACTCTAGAACCAGAAGAGTGCAGGTGAGTAGAATTGATCAAAATGTTAGGCTTGCACTAGTATTCTCTTGTATTCAATGAGTTGAATATTAAGATGGTCAAAGAACTGACTAGAGTCTTATAGTTTGATTATAGGAAAGGGGGAGGTAGCCTTGAAGAATTGCTCAATCTTTAGGGAGATGGATTATCTGAGAGCTTTGTGTTCAGCTTTGTTGGTTAAATCCTGAAGGGTCAAGGAGAAAACTGTGTTGTGCATGGCAAGTAAGACAGTAGGAATAGGTATTGATGGCTCAATGATGGGCAAATAATATGAAAAACCAGGTAGGGAAATGATATTGATCTCTCCTTGCATAAAAGTTCCATCATCCTGAGGTAAGAACTTAGTAAGCATTATAATATGACATTGGGAATGTAGCAGACCAATAAGTATAAATCCACTGCTAGATAGAGGGTGGATGTGTATATCATGTTGCAAGTCATCAGGGAATTACTGGATGATGTTTTCATTCAAAGCATCAAGCACAGTAATCCTGCAAACTGGGTCAGTACTATTAGCTGGGAAGAGGGGCCCTGAATTGATATATACTAGATGTTTGCTGCCATTAAGCAGAATGCACTTGATAAAGGTGTGATTGGCCAGAGTAGAGTAGATAGTAGTCAGAGTGCTGTTTTGTTAGTAGATGGGGTGTCCAAATTTAAGGTTATATGTAGATATACTGAGGCCATCAAAGTCCACTGTATACACCTTGTTCTTCCCAATTAAATATGGAGTGTTCTATAGGGCTGGATAAGACCAATTCTGTCTGGTTTGAAGGCAGACAATGAGGATGATGCTAAGTCTGGGAGAGGAAAGGAGAACTGATAGTTAGCTAGTTATTGAGATAATATATAGATTGAGGGGATATTTGATAAACCTTTGGTGATTAGAGACACACAAAAGACCTGCATCATTGACATGTACTGTGGTGAGGAAGGGGATAATATTAAAGGGGCAAATAATCTCATAGTGTGAGCTCAGGGTATCATGATAAGCATATTGGCAGTAGATCTTACAATCTTCAATTCAGGCTAGATAACTCCTACCTATGGATAGTTTGAAGCTGATATCATTGGGGAATGATTGCTTCTCAGTGACTGTGCTGTGGGAGAAATAATAGAATGTGTTAGCTAAGGATCCTGTCAGCCTTGCAAGGAAAAAATGAAACATTAATGTATATCTAGATGCAGATATTATAGTTCCTTGGCTGATACATCCAGGAATGTAAACCAGTTAGTATATTCAGGCTAGTGATAAAGCCAGCCATACTTCCCAGCCTATGATATGGTAAAGTGATTCCAGGACATACTAACCTGGCTGAGGTGGTAGACATTAAAGGGTTCAAAGTCATTGAGAATCTTAAACATGCACTCAGGAGGGAGGTAATCAAGTGGATTAGCATGCTTAGTGGGAGGTTCTAGTTGCTGGGTATCACTAGATGAAGGGCTAAATGATGGCATTTTTTATGGGTGGTTCAAAAGAGAGGGGTGACAAATGAAGAGAGAGAAAAAGGTTAAAAGTGTAAGTAGGAGTGTGATGCAGGTTCAGTGGAGAAATAACTGTAAAGAAAGAAACTTATGGCTGGGCAGTTAGAGATGAGAAAAGACAGTAAATACAGTGAAATTATGATGATGTTGGGCCATATTAAGGTTGAGTTAGATGTGGTGAGTAACACAACATGAGGCCTGACTGGGTCAAAGGATTTTGTTCCTTGCTGTTTTCAGTAGTAAAAATGGCAGGGAGGGGGCAGCAAGCATGAAAAGAAACTGTACATGAACTGAGATCTCCTTGGTATATAGTATCATAATATGTCTAGTCTTATTATGGGCAAAAGGGGGATCAACAGAATAATAGTGGATAGATTTATGAGAATAAAGAATGTTTTAAAGATAAACACTAAACAATTAGTGTATCAGAGTGTTGGGAAGCAGAGGATAAAGTGTGTTTAAAATTGGAACAATACAGTATAAGAGCTGCATGAGGTTGGGGTGTCAGCTATGACCCTAACTGTTCTATTATTGGAAACTTGGATGTCAAGAAGATGGTGGATTGAGAATGATAAACCTCTAATGGGTTATGAGGGGGCTAGGAAATAGTATTAGTTGATAGTTATAGTCAACAGAGCTTCAGGTCTGGGAGAGGGAAGGAGGACTGATGGTTAGCTAGTTATTACAATAATATATAGGTTAGGGGGATTTAATAAACCTCTGATGATTGGAGATGCATAAGAGACCTACATTATTCATGTGGATGGTGAGACAAGGTTAAAGAGGCAAAAGACCTAATGGTGTGGGCTCAAGATAGAATGATAAATGTATTGGTAGTAGATCTTGCAATCTTCAATCCATGCCATATAACTATCAGCTATGAATAGTTTGAAGTTGAAATCATCATGGAATGATTATTTTGCAATGACTGTGCCATAGGAGAAATAATAGAATGTGCAAGCTAAGAATCTCATTAGACTTGTGTAGTAAGGCAAATTTTAACTATGGCAGTGAAACCATGGTGATGTCTGCTCATATCAAGGTTAAAATAGATGCAGTGCATAACATAAAATGTGAGCCCTGGCCTGGGTTGCTGGGTGTGAGTGATTTTGGTTGCCTGCTGTTTTCAGTGACATAAATCATGGGGGATAGGAGAAGGAAAAGAACAAAGCACTAAAATTATGCATAATAGGTGCTGTGATGAGTTGATGTAATAATTTACTACACTTAGTTTTTTTTTTTTTTTTTATCTGTACTTGAGATTAAACTCTTTATTGATTTAGTGTGATGGACTACATTGCTGGAAGGGGACAGGAGAAATAAAGGCATTCAGTATGCTTTGATAATATAATCAACATAAGATGGAAAGATGTTCTGAGCAGAATTGCTGTATGAACTATTAAAAAAAAAAAAAAAGAAAGATGGGTTTAAAAGTTAAAGAGGAAAACATGGGAGTGTGGATATAATGCACCTGTGATTACCCAGATTATATCTCAGGGTGTTATCTGAATGTCAGGTATAAGATCACAGTGGTTTGGAAAGCCTATAATAGGTTGGATGGAGTCCAGATGGAACATTGAGTCAATTAAGATGCCCAAATTGTTAGTAACCTGTTTGTGAAGTTGGTGATCAGTATATTAATAGAGAATGAAGGAGTAGGTTACAGAATCTAAAGATCTAACAGCAAGACAGAGGGATAAATGAATGGAAAGGTATTTCAAGAATAAATTATGTAGAAGAATGGTGTCTGTTTGATGTTTAATAAAGGTGTCATCACCCTGTGGTAAAAATGTTTTGATAAGCATCAAGAATTGAATGGAAGATGATTGTCCAATGAATGTGAATCCTCCATTTAATGCTTCCTGCACATAGGAGGAGGAAGACCATGGCTGGTAGAATTACTGCAGAGCTTCACCACTAAAAGAGTGCAAAACCCTGAGGCTGATGGCCTCAGTTGGAGGTGACCTGATGTAGAACTCTGAATGGATGGTCTGTTCAGAGCTATTAAGTAGAATAAGCTTAATTACCCTGGGAACTCTTTCAAATTCAAAGTACCATGCTCTCACTTTGGGCATTGGGTGTGAGTAGATACAATGGCCAGATTTGAGATTGTATGCAGATATGATTAGCAGCTCAAGTTAGGTGTTTAAAATAACTAAAGATTATTAGCCTGGTGGTGTACTTAGCTTGAATAATGATAGAAAAAGAGAAAATCTAAAGACCTACTAGATAATGGTTGTGTTGTTTTTTAGTATACTGATGGTCCTGCTTTATTAACTGGCTGCATGCAAGGCATGCATAATATAGGAATTGATCTGTAGTGCAGGAGATGAGCAGCATGCAGATAGAGGTTTACTTAAGTATAAAGAGGATGAAAATAGGAAAAGTGAGTGATATTAGAATATAGAGTAGCTTAAAGATAGACTCTAAGTAATTAGGGTATCAGAACATAAGATGAAAGCAGAAGAGAGGAATAATAATAATAAAGAGAAATATCTGGTAAAATAATAACAGGATTTGAAAGAGTATTGAGTAATGAAATGCACAATTGATGCACCTAATTGGATGAGGAAAACCCTGTATAGGGCCACAGTTAGATGGTAAAAAACATGGACTGTAGTAAACAGCAAATAGAAAGATATATGATAAGATACTATATTATATGAATTGTAGGAGACAAAAGAAAAACAGCAGATTTAAAAGTCCTAGAGCACAACCTGTTGATATGGAAATGTTGCAGGACAAACTGTGCAGATTGTCCCTTCAGGCATTATTTGAATGTGAGGGGTAAGATTGCTGTGCTCTGGAAAGCCTATAATAGATTGGAAGGAGTCTAGTTTAAAGATTGTGTCAATTAAGACCCCAAACTCATCACTGACCTGCTTGTGCAGTTAATGATTGGTAGACAGCTGAAGAATGTAGTAGTAGGTTAGAGAACTCAAAAATCTGATAGTAAGATAGAGGGATGAGTAAATGAAAAGGCATTTCAAGGATAAATTATGTAGATGAATGGCATCTATTTGGTGTTTGGTAAAGATGCTATCACTCTGTGGTAAAAATATTTCAATAATCACCAGGGTTTGGATGGAAGAGAGTCAGCTGATAAATATGAATTCCCCATGAAAGGCTGCTTTGACATATGAGGAGGAAGATCATGGCTGGTAGAAATGCTGGAGAACATCACCACTGGAAGAGTTTACAATTTTAAGGCTAATAAATATAGTATGACTCATCTGAGGTGATCTGAAGAAGATGGAGTATGATTAAATGGTTCATTCAGAGCCATTGAGTAGGATAAGCTTAATAGATGTTGCAGACTCAAAGGACAGTCTGTTTGGTTCTGATATTATGCATGAGTAGATAAGATGACTGGATTTGAGATTATATGCTAACATGGTAGGCAGCTCAAATATGCATGTATAAAGTTTATTCCTCCCAATCAGGTATGAAATCTGGTTTTGCATAGATCATGCTTGACTCCCTGCAAGAGATTAGATGACTGTTCTGAGCAGACATTATTAGTGAAGTACTGATGAGTAAAATGAGAGATTTGGAGGTCATACTGGGGATGAATAGAGTAAGAAGTATGTAGGTAAAGGCACAGAATATCAGCAGTGTTAATGAGAACTTTGCTTATTATAGGAGAAAAGTACAAATAGGGTTGAATCTAGGTTGGTGAACTGAAGGTAATACCATCAAGTATTTATCAATATAACCCACTGTCAGCTACCCAGGCTATGTAATGGCCTGCTACTGCAAACAGGAAAGCTCCTAGATATTTTTGTAAAATAGTTCCATTTCCCTTGGAAAAGTTGATGAGTGACTTGGCTAGTATAAGATAAATGGGAAAGTCAGTATTAGTAAATATAAAAAAGAGCAAATAAATAAATCACATACCCAGAGTGGTATATTGCTTGAGTCTGACTTCTGATGAAGGGGGTAGAGGGGAGGACATAAACTGGGTGCAATGATACCTCCAGCCATGGTTCTGAATCCATGAGGTGGTGTATGCATTGAATGAATAGCTCATGAGTCTGAAGTGGTGGACATCACCTGGCATGAGATGGTAAAGAATGAGAAGAAAACAGTCCTTATCTAAATGGATAATTAAGCTGATGGGATGCAGAGCTAGTGCTGCTGTACAAATATCTAACATCATACATGATAAGTTAGATATGGTGGCAGAAAGGCAGGACAAGGAAATGGGTAAAATGGTGAACTAAAGATTATTAGCCTGGATGTGAACTTATCTGATAGAACAAAATATATAAAGCTAGAAGGAAAGGAATTGATACTAACCTTAATGATAGCAATATTAAACATTAATGATTGCAGATGGAGGGAGGGTGTGGGCAACAGCTGTATTCTTTTAGTAACTCAGTAACTTAGGCTGCTTTGTTAATCAGCTGCAAACAGCACTTACATAATATAAGAACTCACTACTAGATGGGAAAAGAAAATAAAGAAATTAGATAGTTGCTATAATTACTAACATAATGATGTCCTCCTCTACTGCTGCTTGCTCAAAGCCAAATTAGTCTTGACCCATGAAGACAATAAAATGAGTAAATATAAGGGGGAAAAAAAAATAGAAAGGCATAGCAGGAGATATTAGGTCTTATAAAGTATAAGAGTTGGAGAGTAATGAAGAAGAAGGAAAATAGAGAGATATAGCATGAAATACTGTGTTCTATAAAATATAGAACTTAGTGTTTTAAAAGTTAAAGATTGAAACCTGGGGTAGCATATTTAGGGATGTGTCTGCAATTATCCAAATGGTTCCTTGGGGAGTTATTTGGATATCAGTGATATGAGCAGGATGCTCTATAGAGCTGATAGTAAGTTGGGAACCTTCCAGAGCAAATAATGAATCAATTGATTGCTACAACAGAGAATTTACCCTCCATAACAAGCCACTAGGAGCTGAGGTGGGAATGAAACAGTGGATTGCAGATTCCAGAGATTCTATAGTGAGGTGGAGAGATGAATGAATGCATACTGCCTTGAGGTCTTGAGATGATTTGTGTACTTTGAGAAGATCTGTTTGGTGTATAGTAAAGGTCCTATCACTCTGTGATAAAAATATCTGAATAAGGATTATGTTTTCCTCATCATGATCTATTCATCTGATGAAAAGAAAGCCCCCATTTGATCCTGATTGCACATAGGAGCAGGATGGGAAGCACTACTGAGAAAACTCTTATAGTACTTGACCATTGGAAGGGTTAACAACCTTAAGATGAGATATGTGAGAAACATTGGATCCAGGCAAGTCATAATAGAACTCTGAGTATATCATATGTTCAGAGCCATTGTGGAGGGTAAGCTCTATAGCACTGGGATATCTTGCAAAGGAATGGCACTATGCCTTGGCTTGTGGAATTAACTGTAAGTAAATCAGACTGCTGGATTTGAGATTGTAGGCTGACATGATTAATGACAGTAGTGAATAGATGTAAAGCTTATTTTTTCCAATCAGAAAGGGAGTTTGATGTGGTAGCAGAGATCAGAGTTCCCCTCCCATTAGGGGTTAAATAAATGTCCTATGAATGGATTGTTGAGCAAACTATTTACTAGTATAGAGAAGAAAGGTGGAGCTGATGTGGAGATATACCTAGATTTCAAAGTGGGTGAAAAGACACAGTAGACACCAGCAGCATTAATAAAGACTTTATTTTGAGTATGATGGGCAAAGCAAGGCAATGAAAGCTGAATTAATGAACTGAGTTTGAGATTATGAACTGTTTACCAATGAACACTAGCATTATCAAGCTAGACCAGGTAGTTACCTGCTGTTGCAAAGTATGATGTACTGGGGAGGTTCTGAATGAGAGTTACCTTGCCCTTGAAGAAGTTATGAATTGACTTGCCTGATAGAAATATGAAAGTTAGTAGCAGGAAGTATAAAAAGGGTAGATAGACAATGTATAAAGATTATTATATGGTATAACCCTGGATTTGAGTGTGATGAATATGAGTAAGTCTTTCAACTCAGACTAGTGGTATTACCAACCATGCTTAGTGATCCACACTGTGACATATTTGTTCCACTCATTGTTGATGAGTTTGAGGCTACAGAGTTCACTACATGAAATGTAGCAAAAGATAAGGAGAATATAGTTATGATTGAGGCATTCAATGGGGCTGATAGAGTGAGAGGGTTGGGCAATGTGGAAATCAGACATTATGAGCAGTAGAATTGATATGTAAATGGCAAGATGCAGTAAGAAGAATGACAAGATGTGTGAGATAGCTATGTAAGGAGTGTTAGACTAGCTGTGTGTTGAAGGGGTTGAAAGGAAAAATGAAAAGCTATGCATGAAGGAATTGAAACTAACCTTGATGCTGATGTAAAGAGTTGATGGTTGCAGATAAGAGATGATATTAAAACAGCTACTATGAGATAACTGTGTTCCTCATGTCTTATTGACTGTGTCTTTATTGGTGTCTAAGGTTGGGAAGGGGAGGGCACCCTCCTGATCTGACTTAGTAAAATCACATGATCCCACTGAAGCTAAACCCCCCCCATTTTTGGTGTATAGTAATATAATACTGTCAACTAGGCCAGTTGATGCCATATAAAACTAAGAGCTCATAATTACTGGGTGGTGATGATTTGCCAGGCATTTTAAAAGCTGGGAACTAATATAGAAGGATAAGAAGAATGAAAGTGGTAAGAGTAAGTAGTGTTAGGAGAATGAAGAATTGTTTAAAGATAAATACTAAATAATTAGTGTATCAGGATGTGGGACTGAAGTAGAGGAGAGCATTGAAAAAGTACAGGAAATTTGAATGAGAAATAAATGCTGAAAAGCATTCAAAAGTAATATAATAGTTGCACAATGAATAAGAATAGTCAAACTCTGGTGAACCCTATAAGACAGAGATTAGATGAAAACTGGTATAGGAAAGAGGGGCTAGCATTAAAGGCCCAGTAAAAGATAAGCATACCAAGTATCAAAGAAGGAAACTGAAAGCACTTTTAAAATTGGAATAACACAGTATAGAAGCTGTGTGAGATTGGGGTGTCAGCTATGACCCTGACTGTTCCATCATCAGAAACTTGGATATCAAGAAGATGGTGGATTGGAAATGATAAACCTCTGATGGGTTATGAGAGGGCTAGGAAATAGTATTAGTTGATAGTTATAGTCAACAGGGCTTCAAAGTATTCCATGTGTCATGGATCATAACTGGTTAGGTCAATTGGAATGATATCAGGGGAGTTGGTGGAGAGGTTCAGGAAGAGAGAGATTGAGGGGATAAAGAGACTTGTTGGCTGTGCAAAATAGTGTGAAATAATAGCATTCCTTTGATAGCTAACAAAATGGCCACTAAAATGGGGTGAGAACATCTTGATTAACACCATGTCTTTATATTGATGAGGGTGAGAAATGGCTGCAAATCTGCCCTCAGAAGTGAGTTTTAAGTACCCATTCTCAGATTAGATATGGGAGATTTCATTAACAATCTTGCCATTGGATGTGTCAATGATCTTAAGGCATCCATAGTGAAAATAAGCATTGTCTAAGTCTAATAAGCCACAAGTGTGTGAATAAACCAGGTGCTCTGAATGATCAGGGAGGATAATCTCAATTGGAATGCAGGCATTAGGAAGATGGAAGGCAGAAACCTCATTATTGGTAGCTATTTATCTATATATTTGAGTACTAGATATGAGATCATAGGCTGACATTGTTAGGGGTTGATTGCAGCAGGTATAGAGTTTTTTATTGCCAATAAAGTATGGGTAATCCCTGGTAAACAGAGACCATAATTCTGCTCTATCCAGGGATTGGATATAAATACTAGGGTAGTCCCAATAGTTAGCTAGTAATAGGGATGGCAAAAAGAACTGCAATGTGGTAAATAAAACATACTGAGACTCAAGATTGGCAGAAATGATGCACAGTATACCAGCAGAGTTGACCTTAACACTATAGGTAGAGGGGCAGTAGATTGAGATATTGAGCTTATGTGGCCAGCTACAAGGATCCCTGTTAAGAACTCTTCAGTAAACTCTGTCTGGAGTTACCCAGGCAGCATAGCAGCCTGCTGCTGAAAAGGATGTCATGTGTGGGAAATAATAATATGAAGCTATGGATCCAATGTGTAAATTGTATTGTGTGGTTGGCTGAAGGAGTTGGGGAGGCAGATCTAGCAAGAGTGTGCTGCAGACAGACATGGTGGCAGTTAGATATAGAGGAGAAGAGGGAGATAAGATGAAATGATAACTAGAACTTAAAGTAGTTAGTATAATAGCTATTATGTTAGAGTAATAGATTGAAGGGGATTAGGATTAAGGGGAGGAGACAAGCTGGAGATACTAACTGCAGGATGTATGTTAATCAGTGAGACCTAATATAAGAGAAAGAAGATGTAGAAGGGACTAGAAGAAGGAAAAAGTAAATAGCTACCTAGCAATGCTGGCTCTAGGGGCTGAGATGGTAGTAGCCATGAATCAAAATAGTAAAATAAGACTGAGAGGGGATGTTTTCCCTGTGAATGATGATATAATAATAAAACATGGAGATAGGATAATATGGGAAAATCTAAGAAAAGTGCATAAGTAAATGGGAATGTAGGTTAATAAAATATTAAATATAAATTTACCTAGCAGATAAAAGCATGCAGAAACAAATACAGAGATGAATAAGATAATATGGTAATAGCTGAAGGTGCTAGCATGTTGGTGTAGGAATAGAGTAGTAATTCATTAGGGTATAAGAAAAGCAGACTGTCTGGGAGTTGTAAATCAATGACTATACAAGAGTAAGTTAGATGAGGGTATAAAAAGGGGAATATAGCTAATTACTAACATGAGAGCAGAAGACATACCTTTAGAAATAGAAAATACACACTACTTCTTGGGGGAAATGAGAGGGTTGAAGTACTATATGAAGTACCTGTTGATCACAAAGCTTTATGATTATTAGAGGTGCTGTGGGGGATATTATGCTGGTTAGATTCTGCAGAGATTTAAGACAAAAGAGTCAATTAATAGTAGTTCTCATACTATTTCTAGTATGTTGATGTTGGGAATGGCTGGAACACTCCTGGAAGGCCAGGGAGAACAGAAGGCCAGGTCTATAGGTGATGGCAAGATTAAGGTATGGGAGGATAAAGCAATGACATGCATTAAGATAATGCACATAAATGGTGTGAGTTTGCAGCTTAATAAAGGTATCATTACTCTGAGGAAGGAATGTTTTGATTACTGTCAAAGGCTTGGTATTTGATTGACCAATATATAGAAATGATCCATTTAGTGCAGATTGAACATAGAAGAAAACAGATCATGGCTGTGAAAATTCCTGTAAGATCTCTCCACTCAAAGTGTCAATAACTTTAATATGCAGGGGTGTGGGGGGATTATATGTAATAGGGGTGGCTTTGGAGGCATTGGAATATATCAGGTGTTCAAATCTATTGGAAAGGATGACTTCAATAGCATTACAGTGGTGCTAACCACTAAGATGACTGGCCTGTTCTGGGGTTGTGGGTGTGGTGTAGATGTGCTGGCCAGAATTGATGTCATAAGCATTAAGCTCAGGGGGGTTTATGAATGACAGGTATAGCTTATTCTGTCCTATCAAATAGGGGACTTTTGGTGTCATCCATGACAACTGCTTTGCTTCAGAGAGGGATCAGATGGTAACAAGGTTACTAGGATTCAAATTAGTAATGATATATAAGTATAGCTAGATGAAAGAAAATATTAAATAGAGCATACTTGAGGGTGGATCTGAACCTATCAAAAACACACACTATACCAGAAGAGTTGACAAGGAGATGGCAAGATGAATTGGGAGGATAAGGGACTTGAAGGAGTATTGAATTACTGATTATCTTACTGGTGAGAATTTGCCAGTGTACATTTAAAGGATCATAATTGATAGGGAGAGGATGGACATCATTATCAGTCCTGACAATGTATTGGCCTGCAGTGACAAAGGAGCTGAGTAAGTTAATGAAAGTGATTTCAGTTGGTCTGCTAATGATGTATTTGTATAATGTGTTGGCTGAGTATTTTATATTTTTAGTAAGTGTATACAGAGAGTTGGGGGAAATAACATACTAAAATTGTGAAATTGTTTAGCTTGAAGATCAGTATTGTGAGGGGGAAGTTGAGTTTGAAAGTCTAGTAAGTGATAATACAAGCTAAAAAGGGAGATGTATGATTTGATGTATTCATTCCATTTATAGCTGACTAGTTACAGTTTATAGAGTTTGAAGGCAGGGAGGTGTTGCAGAATGAGTGCAAAGCATTCAGAAGGCATGCACTGTAGTGAATTGTGAGGATTATGTATGAATTGGGCTGGTGCCAGGGTTTGTTGGTTGCTGATAACAAGAGATATTGGGAATTCTGAAGATATAATAGTAAATCAAGCTATTAGTCTCTAGTCTGGTCAGAATTAGATGTTGATGGCAATAGAATCAGGTAGCTCAAAATAAAGGGATACACACTGGTAGAGGTGAGCTGTGAGGCTCTCTTGCCAACAGATCAACTGACAGGAAGTTAATGTGTGTAAATAGAATTAATTCCCCAGGTATTATTAAAGAGAGATAAAGATGAAAGGATGTTCTTGTTGAGAGAGGAGAATGTGGGGGTGAATTGATATGATGTATCAGAAAGTAATGAAAGGGGAGTGTCCTGTATTTGAAAAGCTACATGTCAGATAAAGAAGGTAGATGGTAGTGGTAGACCCTACCTGGCAAGTAAAAGAATGATGATAGTCTGACAATGTTGATCACCACTAAGATTAGATCATGGAGGAGAGTGAAGTAGAAGCTGTGGTGATGATGACTGAGCTGAGTACTGAAAGTAAAAATCTAATGAGCTAATAAGAGTGCATATCTGATTAATTGCTAAGTGAACTGATCAGAGAAGAAAGATGATAGTAGGAGGAATAATTAGAAGAGGGAAAAATGAAGGTATAGCCAGTCTATACATAATACATGTAGTGGTGAGTCAACACAACAGGTGCAAGAGAGAAGACATGGCCCCTAGAAAAGGGAATAGGGTTGGAAAGAAAGAGAGGATAGAATCTAGAGGTAATAGGTAAGATGATGATATTAGGAGGAAGATAGACAATAGATGATATGAATGAGGAAAGGATAGAATGGAGATAAGAGTGAATTATAAGATGATGCTGTAGAGTAATGAAAAAAGTGAGGTTACAAAGCACTATTATGCTGAATAACACAAGGGATAGATGGTCTAATATGAAGGTTTGAATAAATGAGGAAAGTACAGTAGGTAGTCTACTGTGGAAGCTGATAAGAGGTAGGTAATGAGATGAAAGAGAACTGTAAGGAAACAGCTGAGGTATCTTATTTCTATGTAGATTTGAATAGTGTGAGATAGGTATAACAGTAGCTTCATGAGAAAGTAAGACTATTGTGGGAGGCAAGAGAGGGTACTCAGTATTAATTAGACCTTAAACCCAGCTTCATGTGTTGGGAAGAGAAAGAGGTAGTATGATAAGGTGCATCATGGTGATCCATCTGATTCTACTTGGGGATAGTAAAGATAGCAGCTTCATAAAGTAGCAGAAAGAGAAGGGATAGCACAACTAGATGCATTACAGTAATTAACTATATTAGAATATCAGCTGTACTGGAAGGGAGGAGGGGAGAGTAACATGCATTGCAGTGAGTTATTATCAGGCTGCAGTGTGCAATAGATAGTTGGTAAAGTGCATTGCAGTAATAGATTAGGTTATGCTTGAGAATAGGCATAATGCCAGCTTCACTAAAGTGTTGTAAAGAGGAAGGGTGGCAACAGGAGATTACATTGCAGGAAGGAATGATGTTGTGGTGTGAGATAGGTGTAAGGCCAGCTTCATCATGAGGAAGGATGGTAGAGTAAAGTACATTACAGTGAGTAATTAGGTTGTAGTGTAAGATAGGCACAATGCCAGCTTCATAATGTGATGGGAAGAGAAAGAAAGGAAACTTAAGATGCATCATAGTGATAGATTAAGCTATGCTTAGGGATAGACTCAATACCAGCTTCACCATGTAATGGGAAGAGGAAGGATGGCAACATGAGATACATCACAGTAATGAATCAGGTTATATTTGGGGATAGACTCAATGGCAGCTTTACTGTGTGATGGGAAGAGAAAGGGCACTAATAGGATCTTGAGAGATTGCATTGCAGAAAGCAATGATGTTGTGGTGGAGGATAGATGCAGTGTCTGCCTTAATAGCACTGGGAGAAAGGATAGTAAAGCAGAGTGCATTGCAGTGAGTAATCTAGTTATACATGGGGATAGGTGCAACTTCAGCTTCACCAACTGTCAAAGAAGGAAATAGGATGGCAAAGCAAAGTGCATCATAGTGAGAGAACAGGTTATGTGGTAGGGATAGGTATAATCTAGCTTCACCCACAGTGTCACCAACCTGATTCTGGTGGAGGAATTGGGTCAAATCCTGGGCAGAATTGGGTTGGACCTTGGAATGGGAATAGGGTCAGTTTTGATGTTCTGCCTGCCAAGCCTGCCTTGAATAATCCCTGCTCTGGTGAATTAGAGTGCATGATTTCTGAACTCAATTCTGATTCCAGACCTAATTCTCTGAAAAATAGGGTTAGGCCTTAGCTAACACTCTTAAAGTTAGCATTCTCAAATAAATCATCAGTCATCAATTCTAAAGATACTATAAAGGTATAGTCATAAAAGCATACTGAGTTTCACCTAATACCCTCAAAGTTAGTATTCTCAAATAAATTGTCAGTCATTAATCCCAGAGATACTATAAAGGCACAGCTATAGGAGTATACTAAGTTTTACCTAATATTTTTAAAGATAGTATTCTAGCTCCAGTCAACACTCTTAAAGTTAGTATTCTCAAATAAATCATCAGCTATTAATTAGCAACATACTGGGCTCTAAATAACCCTCTCTAAGCTAATCTCTTTAAATATCTCTATTATCAATCTATAGCATACTAGGCTTCAGATAACACCCTTAAAGCTAGCATTCTCAAATAAATTATTGATCATCAATTAGTAACATGCTAAGCTCCAGATAATCTCCTCTAAGCTAGTTTTCTCAAATATCTCTATTATTAATTTATAGTATGCTAGGCTTCAGATAACACTCTTAAAGTTAGCATTCTTAAATAAATCATTAGTTATCAGTTCTGAAGACACCAGTAGATGCTATAGACTTAAGGAGGTTATTTAGTTATATAGAGGGAGATGAGCTGAGTTCTTCATTAAAGTCTAATTTAGAGGTTAATTCACAGTCAGGGCTCACTACATCAGATAATAAGATTATTATAAAGATAATCTACCTGACTGAGTAAATATACATTCAGGCTAACAAGCAAGCCCACTTAAATAAGCTACTTAAGAGGTGAAAGAGAAAAAAGTTAGCTGAGATTATCCTACATTAGCACCTATAATGCCTATGATTAGATGAGGAGACAGCACACTTAGAAATGCTTTTTAATAGATATAGAAGAAACTAGATTTAAATTAAGTAGAAGAATGAAAGAATGGATAGGCTACTACTAATAAATTAAACTCTTATTAATATTAAAGATAGAGTGTAGAATCTGAAAGTTAAGCACATAAGGTAAGAAACTGAGCTCCTTAAGTTACATGCAACCATGTAATGATGCTAATTAGTATTAATTCTAACTAGAAATAATAAATATATACCTTCTAGCTATGCTAGAATTCATCTGAATGATCACTATCTTAATTCTATTATAAATTCAATGTGTAAAGAAATGAATTATTAAGTTAGCTAGGTATATTTTCCTATTCTAATGCCTGTGAAGAGGTTTTCTCTTCTGATTGTAAGGTGCAAAACAGCACAATAAATTCTTAGTATATTTTTATTATATTCTTTCTATCTCTCTTTATAGTATGCTTTTCAGGGCTTTTTATTTATATATTTTATCTAGTTAATGTTTAATAATATCCTCTGGCTTAACATCAAGATAGTAGTAATATTCAGGTAGTAGCACTAAAAATCCATACTATCCTTTATAGTGATGTTCTGTTGCTATTACTTTCTCCCATGAAAACCACAGCACTATATAGTAAAGATTAGGTAGTGGAGGGGAGGGGCCTCCCAGAGGTCTAATATGTATAGAAAATATAACCTTACTAAACTGAAAGTAGTCAACCTACACTGTATGACCTCAGCAGCTTAAATGTAGGTTTATTAATGTCTCTCTCCTAACTGCTATTTTATCTATTTTCATGAAAAGTGACTACCTTATGTGATGTAATAAGTAAAAACCTGATGAATATAAGTTATATAGCACTCACTTTACTTGCTCCCAGTTTGTACTGCTCCCTCTTCTACCTTCCTCTAATTATCCCTACTATCTTTACTATCCTGCTTACCCCTATCATCCCTACTTACCTTTATTACCCTTATTACTCCTACTATCTCTACCATCTCTATCACCCTTACTACCTTTATCACCTCTACCTCTCCTATTACTCCTACTCACTCTACTCATCCCACTCATTCCTATTACTTCTACTATCTCTACCCTGTGCCCCCTAACCCCCCCTAACTCCCCTGAGATTTTTAATAGGATGCATATGAGATCATGTGATAGTACATTCTGCTTGAAATTTTCCCATGTTTCCATAATTAAAGAGAGAGAAGGGAGAAAAAAACCAGGAAATTTAATTATTTTTTAGTGGAAAAGAATATAGATCTAGATAGTATAGTGAGATCATAGGAGACTTTTAGCAATAAAATTAGGTACTCTCTGTGAAACTGAATAGTTATGAGATGCAGAGAAAAGACTTCAAAGTGCATTAGTATTATAGGAAAATATAGATACTTTTGATGAGATATTATATTAGTATCTTAGAAGTCTTTACTGATTATTCTATTTCTATATAATATGATATTATCCTTTGAGGATAATATATATTCATTTTAATATCTTAATGGGTATAATTAATTTTATAAATCCATCTGCTGTCTCTACCTTCCCCTCTAATTGTAGCATAAAGAGGGTTGCCCATATGGTATATAGTGTAAAGGTTATAGAACAATGTGAGGGAATATAAACATATAATAGCAAGGAAATGGTAATATTAAATATAGGGATAAATTAGTAGTGAAGCTATTTACTGGCTCTTATATCTTTACAAGGTGATATACATGAAGAGCTTATGTCATGCACAGCTGTACTAACTCTATATTCTTCTACTATTTAATGTATTTAAATCATAACATTATAGCAGCATTAGGTGTAGCTGCCAGCATAGCTGAATAGGTGCATTATAGATAGATAAAGGTTATTCCAATTAGTCCTATATATTCAACCTGGCTGAAGATAATATAAGCTTAGTATATTAGAAAATCATTTATTTACTTGGAAATTTATCTTTAAACCAGGCTAGAGATTAGAACTATAGAAATATTTGTCTGCTCAGTACTTTAACATCTCATTATGCTCTATGACTATATAGCCTATAATATCAGACATGCCAGGGACTTTAAAGGGAAAAGCTCTGAGGCTTAGCTTGTGGAAAGGTTGAAGACTCTTATATTAATCTTAGAGATAAGAATCTATCTAACATGTAATCTCTCTATATGCTAAGCTACTTTAGGACTAGGGTAGTCTATAGCCAACACAGCAGCCATTAATGTGCTATACTCAGTATAGAGAGCTAACATCTATTATTCTTACTACTTTATTAAAGCCCACTATTTAACACTGTAGCTTTCTAACTTACTCTAACATAGCCATTTATTTATTTATCTTCTACAGGTAGTATAGCTTTTCTTTTTCTATTAGAATGAAGCTCTTAATTAGAATTGCATCTATCATTCTTTAATAACAGTTATAAATCTATCCTGAAGTAGAATCAAGCTAAAGTCATATAGTAGCATAGAGCTAGGCTACAGCTAGTTAGGATAAGATCATATTTTACTAGTATAGAGTATCTATGTGACTCCATGTAACCTTCACATGATAATTGCAGCTATATACCCAGTACAGAGTACTGTGAGAGGGATGTCATATAGTTACTAACTGCTGACTAATGATGTAGTTACTAATCATTATAGATACTTTCCTTCCTCATTAATTAGGTAGCTGACCTGCTCTCTTATAAGAGGCAGATTTCTCAGCTTTTTAATAGTTCTTAGAGTATTCATGATATAGATGGTTTTTAGGATTAGAGATTTCCTTTTTATGTTCTTTATTATCTATCATATTATAATTTAGCTAACTAACTTAGAGAGTGGTTAGTGTGCAGCCATTTTATCTTAGCATTCCTATGAGAAGGCTTTATTCTACTATTTAAATAACTAAATAAGGAGGATACAAGAAGGAAGAAAAGTAGCTAGATAAATAATAAGTAGAGGATAGTCTTCCCATTCTACAGCATGATAATCTGTGTTAAAATCATCAGTGGTAGGTAGCTGACTGATTCTATTCTAAGTATCAGGAGGAGATAGCAAGTAAAGTAGAATAGAAGTGAACCTAGAGTCAGATAAGTCAGCTCAGAAAATAGAGTCTACCCTAATAGAGTTTACTCCTCCAATTACCCTACTAATAGAATCAGAATCAATCATGGCTGGCAAGGGGATTCAAATCCAGTCTTTTAAGAGAAGTAATGACAGGGTAGAGGACCCAAAGGAGTACATTGAGGATGTGGAAGATGATGTTGAGGATCAGTAGGAAGCTTTAGAGGAGGAAAAGATTAAGTAGATGAAAGCTCAGACTTTTTAATAACATCTAGGGGAGAGAGCTAGGACCTGATATGATAATTAATCTGTAGAAATCAAAAGGAACTGAAACCTCCTTAAGGTAAAATTTCTGAGATACTATGAGATGGAGCAAGTAGATCTGAACACCCATAAGATGTTAGCTATAAAGTAGGCTATCAGCCTGGGTCAGAATAAGGAAGAGGGGGTTAAGAACTACATCAGCAGGGCAGAGATGGTGACTAGTTTGATGGATATAGAAATAGTCAATTTGAGTTACTTATTGATCTAAGGGTTGTGGAATGAGAACTAAAGGAATTTGATGAGAACTAAATGTCAGAGAGATTATACCTTCTATAATATTAAGAAGATCATCAGGTAGATCTATGTGGATAATGAGCAGCCTACTAAAAGTAGAATTAGACAAGTAGAATCCTCTAATTTGATTGCCCCTTAGTCAGTGTTGAATGAGGATTTAATGAAAAGAATCTTGGAAATATTCCCTGAATTGATGAGATAAATAATGGTAATTAATAAGTAGTTAGCAAACTAGAGGAATGATAATTTGATGCTAATAAAAAGGGTAATAAGTTTAGTTTAAGCCCTGTCAGCAACTCAGCCTAGAGGCACCCCAAGGACCTCTCACCTGATCACTTGTTTTACCTATCAGCAAATAAGTCATTATACATTAAATTGCCCCAGTAAACCCTAACAGCCCATTCAGCTAACCTAGATTTTGCAGAGGGCATCAGCTGTATTAGCTCATTCAATATTAGAGGAGTATGACTAATAAGAGGATATCTCACACATCATGTGTGCTCTGTCAGTGAATTTAGCAGAGGCAGTGTCTCAGCCTCCTAAGATTATAGAGTAGAGAGCCTAGCTACAGAAAATCATAGAGGGTAGAGTTAGTAAGGCTGTAGTAATGAAGGGCAAGGCAAAAGTGATCTACTAAGTAAATAAGAAAGGAAAAGTAAGTAGCTCTAGAGAGATGAGATGATCTTCTGGGGAAATGCTTCTAATAGGATTAGAACCTATAAAGGTGGAGGAGGCTAACCCCTCAGCCCAACTAATAGTTGTTAGTAAGAGGTAAATGGCAAAGTTAGAGGATAAAGTGGAGGTTAATCACTGACCTCTCTATATTCCACTGCCAATTCAGACCTTCATGGAGGGTGATAATATTCAATTTAACATACAGAATTTAATGGGACTAGAGATGACTATACCTTTAGCTCAGCTATTAAATAAGTTAGAAACTGTCTGAAGGGAATTTGCATGGCATCTGCAAAATGTAGCCTCTAGGTATAGGCAAATATTAGGAGGAGCAAATATAAAGATAATAGTGATCAGTATGATAGTGTTGAAGAAGCAGTTAGTTTCTCCAGTTATGATAGCTGAAGCTCTACTAGACAATGAGAATAATGAGGCACTATTTATCACAATATGAATTGAGGAGGTCAAAGTGAAATGAACCCTCATTAATAGAGGATCATTAATAGAGATAATTATTCATTAGGTTGTTTAATAGTTCCCAGCTTGATCTATTCATTCAGTAAAACTACAGTTGGTCAGTCTGGTAAATAGTAATATAATAACACTGGATCAAGTAGTATTAATTCTAGTTAATTTTATAGATATCTGAGCTACAATTAAGGCTTACATACTGAATGTCACCTCATACAACATGCTATTAGGGGTAAACTAGATGAGGAGGGTACAGTGAGTTGCTGATTACAGTACAGATAAGATTCAATTAAGGGGGCATAATAGGTTGAGAAAGCAGGCTAAAGGTCTAATAGTACCTATTTAAATGATTAAGAATATACTAATGGGACAGCCATTCATAAAAGAAAATAAGGTTAAGAATAGTGACTAGGAGGATGTGGATGTAGCCTTGCAGTGCATTATGAATGAAGAGGACTCTAATGAGGAGTCAGAAAATGACTATCTCTAAGTTGCCTGGCTCTAGCAGCTCAGAGGGGATCAGAAGGGCAGCAACCTAGTTGAATGCATTAAGTTAATATTCAGCAACTATACCTTTTTTGTCTGAAACCTATTACTGATCCCATACAAATTCCAAGAGCAAAGAAAATGGCAGTTTAGCACAGCAGGGGCCATAACTTGGCTGACCACAGGTCATTAATGAAGTACATGGTAGTGAGGCAGATAGCTAGGAAGGCTGCAAGGAGGAGGAAAATGATCATGCATGTAGGAGATAAACTAGTGAAGATAGAAATAGATTAGCAAGTAGAAGTTAATCATTTACCATTCAGTTTAGAAGTTAGAGGGAGGTTTCCAATGAAGAGGAGGTCCTAAAGAAGAGTGATATTAGTAGAGAAGCAGAATGTGATTAAAGCATGATTTAAGAACTCAGGTATTATAATAGAAGATATGGTGAACACAGAGGAAAGAAGGTTACTAGTGAAGAAAATATTATACACCTAGAAGAACTACTTTATTACTAAACTATTATAAATAAAGGTTATAGATTTGGTGGAGCATTTGATAAACTTAACCTATATTATAAGACCAGTAAAGTGACTTACTTCATGATACACAGCAAGGAAGAGGGAATTTATAGCCCAGGTATTCTTCAAGCTGGAGGAGGCAGGCATACTTATCTGAATGGTTAGTAACTAAGGGGCAGTGATTAGATTCCTGCTAAAGAAGAAAGGGTCAGCAGATCTAAGAATTATCAATAATTTCAGGCTGCTCAATACTAGTATAAGGAAGTCAGTCTACTCAATATATAGGGTTAATATTATAATAGATATATTATTCAAAATGAAATTTATAGTTTACTCAGCAATGGATGCATCTAATGAGTATTGAGCAATCCCTATCAGGGCAGGTGATAAGTATAAAGCAGAAATTGTATTACTAGTGAGGTAGTATGCCTATACTCATATAGAATAGAAATTAATGAGCACATCTCATACATACTCACAGTTTACAGATATGATATTCAGCCCTATCCCTAAGGATGAGGAAGCAGAAGTATAGCTAATAATAATAGAAGATCAAGAAGATATAATGTTTGCCCTCTTCATGGATGATCATAATGCAGCAGCAATTAGATTTAATAGTATACTAGGATTTCTGCATGAGCACTATTTTCCCCAGGTAGCATTTAGCCCAGTCTGTTTGAATTTATTAAAAATGCAGGTCTTTATGCTGATAATTAATATCTTGAGGTTCTCCAGCAAAGTAGGAAGGATTCAACCAGCACCAAAGCATAGATGAATTCTGCAGGATTGACTAATCTCAACTTGCAGGAAAGAGCTTGATGAGTTTCTATGACTTACACCATTTTTATAGAACTTTATATCAGATAGAGCTAACTAGGTTATGATCCTCAAGTTAGTATATCTCAAGCAGAAGGAGGCACTGCTGTTGAAACTAAAGAAGAAGCCTAATATAGAGAAATGTGATGAGAACCTATCTCAGCAGCTCAGATAATTATAGGTGAAAACCCCATCAATTAGGAGGATTTGGGTAGAGAAGAATTGATAGTGAGGTACTAACTAGCAGAGAGAATTCAAGTACATTAAGGATGCTATCATTAATAATATGTGTAGCCCAGCTGACCTCAGCCTGGCCTACCACCTGGCAATAGACACATTAAAGATGGGGCTGAGAGGGGTGCTGTTCCAAATAAAAGTAAGTCAGCTAGAGGAGGAATTAATGTTATCTAACTATAATAGAATACAAATAGTACAGTGGATTTCATTTAAGCTTATAGATGCTGAGATGTGCTACCATAGCAACAACTTGAAGGTACTAATAATGATGAGAATCTTAATAAAGATGAGATAACTAATGATTGACTTAGCACATAAAATTCACCTCTATATAGATAATGACACATTATGAGCAACACTCATTAAGAATATGAATAACATGCATATCATCAACTAAATAGTGAGGTTGAAGGAATATAATTACCTAATCTACTACTAATCAAACACAAATCAGATAATGGAAATAGTAGATAGCCTAAGTAGAATCATCAGCTGTATAATGAAATATATTATAGAGAATAGAATGAACTTGATAATAGTAATTATAGAGCTATCAGGTATTAGCTCTAAATATCTTAAGTATAGGTACTTTCATTTCTACAAACACATAATGATAGTATTAGATGGCAACTTTCTTATAGAGGTATTCTAGCATATCAGGAGAGTCTCAATCAGGAAGATGACTAAGTACATAATAATAGATATAGTAAGGAAACTCCTATTATATATAGAAGCAAACAGACAGTGAGCACCTTATGTGATTAAGAAGGAGGTTAACAACATACTCAAAGCATTCCACAATAAAATAGGTCATTATAGATCAATATTAATATTAAGCAGGCTGATAGGAGAGGCCTACTAGCCAACTAAAATAAGAGATGTAAATGTCTATTATAATACTTATAGGACCTATCAGTTTGTCAGCTAAAAGCTAAGGAGAAGGGGAGTAGGTCAAATTCAATCATTTGAACCTATAAACCTTATGAGTATGGATTTCCTGAGACCTATATAATTAGTAGTAGAGGATAGATGCTAATATGTATTAGTAGTTATCAACTACTTCACATGATTTGTATGGACAAGCCCATATGTGAATGCAACACAGGAGGTAGTTATTAATTTCTTGTAAAGGATTACTCCTATCTTTAAATAGTCAACTACACTCTACATGGACAATGAAACACATTTTACAGGCAGTCAAATCATAGCTCTATTTGAGGTAAAAGAGGTTAAGTATATCCCTACCCTTATTTCTTATTCAGTGTTAATTGGGTTAAATGAGCAATTTGTCCAACTAGTTAAGACCTATATCATCAGAAGTGTTATACAACATAGGCAACTAATAAGGTAGGCATGAGATGCCAGGGAGGCCTCACTGGCAATTAATATAAGGCTACTCAGACTTCATGGATATCAACCTGCTATACTTATGTTTAGCTACCTTCTAAGAGCATATCAAGGAGGATGGCAACATGTCTCCCCAGTTATGATGTCAGAGGTGAAGGATATTCCCAATCAAATTACACTGGAGGAAGTAGAATTGCAAATTGAAAGCCTGATAGAGAAAAGAGAGTTAACTAGGAATATTACAGCTAAGCATCAGCAGTTAGAGATTAATAGGGGTTGCCAGCCAGAGGACCCTTACAATAAAGGTCTTCAAGAGGGGGATTTGGTGCTGGTCAGAAATCATGTGAGTAACAAGTAGATAGAAATGAAACTTAGATCTCAGTGGAAAGAATCTAAACTGATATCTTAAGTATCAGTAAATAGAAAAGCAATACACATTAGGAAATTCTATGAGAACAGAGTAATAAGGAAATACCATCTGAATCATATTATCTGCTATCAGAAGCATCCACAGAATTTTCCAGACATGAAGATAATAGAGGAGTATGATAGGTTGGCAATGCAGCAAGCAGGCTCACTAGATAGTAGAGTAATTTTATTTTATTAAGGAAATGAGAGGAGGTTGTTGCAGCAATTAGTTAAATAGGTTATACAGAAGTATTAATAGAGTAGATAAGAAGGAAAAAGCAAGTCAGTGTTTTATTTATAATATTATTATTATTATGTGTTGTGTTGTCAGGGAGATCATCAGATTTCCCTCATTTTTACTTTAATATCTTATTATTTACTTCTTAATATCCTCACCACATTCTCACTGCATTCTCACTGGCAACACACTATTAATACTCTTACTTTTAATATCATCTGATCATGTCCAACCTCACTTGACAAGCAGGCCTCAACTATAAGAAGCATAATACTACCCCTATTTTTAAACATCTTCACCTCAGACTTGAATAGTGAGCTCCTATTTACTTCTAACTCTAATTTAGAGTCCTCTATCAGCCTTACAGCACTCCCAGACAGTCTTACATCAGTCAGGAATGGACCTTCACAGGATGATAGCTAAAGCCTCCTAACCCTTAATCTTAATTCAGAGGATGAAGCCTGATTATCATAAATTAATAATTAATTCCCAATGAAGGACAAGATCATACATTAGCTCTATACAGAAGTGGAGATATAAGAACAGACACAGCTAAATATCAGTAATGAACAGAATCCATCTATAATAGAGAGGAAATTATTATAGACCCTAGTAGAGGGACCTAGGAACAGAAGTGAATACTCTACTATCTTTAAATTCCTTGATATAACAGTTAAGATTAACACTAACTAGAGCTAAATTGAAAGATCTAGAGTTCTTAAATGTAAAAAAGCAGGAAAAGATCTCATCTCTATAGATGATTTGATAGAGTAATTTCATGATAAACTCTAAACTAATAGTGTTAAAGATTTCTATAATTAAACATCAGCTGTGGTGTTTGCAACATTCAATGGAATGAAAGTAGGAGTGGAAAAACCATCAGATACACAGTAAAACTCAGGGGATAATCAATCAGAATCCTAATAAATATATATATGTGATGAAAAATATTAAGTCATGAGATACTTCTATCTCAACTCAGAGACCCATCTGAAAACCTTCATTTTAAATTTAGAGACTGATAAAAAGGTCAAACAAGAGTTGGAGAATAATAAGAAGCTTAAAAAGATGGTGGAAAAGGCTGTGATAAAGGCTAAAAAGAATAAGGAAAAGGATTTAAAAACCTTAATAATCCTGAAAAATGATGCTAATGCTACTATTACTTCTGAAACTAAATCTACCAAAGATGTAAGTAAAGCTTTTAATGATGTATTTGCAATTACTTTAGTTATTCTAAGTAGTGATTTTTCTCAGATTGACAATTACCCACTCAGAAATAGCTTCATTTATAATAATGGAGTAAATTAGTATGTTTGTAATAATCACTGACATTTTTGGGATTTTCACATTGTTGAGGAAAAAATGCAGGCTAGAGATACTATAATTCTAATTCATGGCTGCAGTAATATCCTAGTATGCCTCTAGACCCTTCACAGCAAAAAATTATATACATCATCTAATATCACCTACATGTCTACTTTCTTCACAAATATTGCTGTAGCTCCAGCATTTAACTGACAAGATATATAGATAGATAAATTAAACTGCAGGCTAATTAATAAGGAAGGTAATGTTTGATTTCTACTGTAGTATCACTATGAAAAATTCATTTTTGAATATAACTCTCTAAATGATACCATCTTTACTACCTGAATATTTTCTTGGCTTTCTGTCTCAGTCTCAACAGCCCTGTAGCATAAATATTTTGATCACCCTGGCCCAGAAGCTCTCAAATATCTATCTAAATTTATGGCAGGGGCCTACCTTGCTAATGGCCTGAAAACCACTGACTGCATAGTCTGTGCACTGAGTAAATCTTACCTCCAAATATCTTGAAAACAGATGAATAGAGGTGATAAGCCATTCAAAGTCATTCATTTTGACCTTACTCATATGTTTTTAGTCTATAATAGAGACTATTATCTTGCTTATGTCTATAACCCCCTTACTCATACTCATTGAGTTAAGATACTTCCTACAAAAGACCATTGTGAATCATTTCTAGAAAAATTCATTAATGAAGTTGAAAAACACTATGATTTGAAGGTTCTAATTCTTCATATAGATAGAGAAATATCACTTACAAAGGCTTTTCTTGATAAGATTAAGATATGTGGCATTCATATTGATTCTTCATCTCCCTGTATGCTAGAATCTAATGGTGCAGCTGAATGCTCAGGGGGTATGATTACTACTCTGAGCTGTACAATTTGAATTACTGTAAATCTCCCTGAAGATCTCTGATCTAAAGTATATAAGGTTATAATATATCTTTTTAACTGAATACCAGTCTAGCAACTCAAATGGAAGACTCTAATACAGGCCCTAGCTTCCTATTTTAATAAATCAATAGATCTTGATCTCAGTCACCTACACACATATAGATACTGGGCATATATATTAGATAAGATCATTCCAAAGCTCTAAAAACTTGCCCTGCATGCTAAAATTGGACACCTGGTAGGTTACAAATTGAATAATATTTTCTATATCTGGCTCCTAAGAGAGTAAAAAGTTATTATAACCTAGAATGTTATATTCAATGAAGACTTCTACTTTGACCCAGATGATTTACCTAAGAATCTTTCACTTACATCTCTGATACCAGTGGATTTACTACTGCTAAACAACATTCCAAAAAGTGTCAGATTTGATGTTCAGGAATTTAAGAGTTCTGAAGATGAAGTCAAAACTAACACCCCTTCTGAAACCTTAATGCCTAACTCTGAAACAGCAGATATGACTTTAAAAATAATGTCAGATTTATTTTCTCAAGCATTGCTAATCCTGGAATCAACTCCTATACTATTTACTGGTTCCCCCAAATTTTTAATGCTAATCAGCAGAATTTAGCAATTAGATGATTCTGACAGTCAACTTGATATAGATACTAATACTAATACTAATGATTCATCAGGTTAACTGCTTGATTCTCTTCAGTTAGGCCTGTCTTCTACAAATAAGCTCTCAGTTACTTTTTCTAGGAAAATACACAATAATATATCAACTGACCATATAGTCTTAGGACATCATACTTAAAAACTAAATCTGAAGTGAACTGACTACATCATCACTCTCAATCATATAGATCATTCTCTGAGATTCTATACTACTTTTACTACAGTCTGAATGAATGAACCTCTACCTTACTCTCTACACTGAAATAACCTTCTTTCTCCCCCTTGTGGATGGAAGGAAGCTTTGTGCTATAAATTTAAAGATGATTAATTATATACTACTCAAATCAAATATGACACCCTACAATAGAAAGGATGCTGGAAAAAGGTCCCCAAATATAAGGCTAAATACTGGCCTTTACCACTTATATGGGTATTTACATATAAATTCAACACAAATGGGATCCTTCAAAAATTCAAGGCTCATATTGTCATTCATAGAGATCTATGGAAAAATGAAAAAGTAGAGACCAGATCTATAACACTGGCACTGAAAGTTTTTCACCTTATTATAGCTATAGCAGCTGCTTTTGATCTGGAAACACACTAATATGATACTATTAACACCTTTCTCAATGCTATTCTCATTGATAAAATCTATATCAAACTACCTTCTGAATATAAAGTTCCCAGCTATATATTGCTCCTCCTTCAAGCACTTTACAGACTTCCTGAATCTCCCCTATATTGGAATGATGAGTTGAAAATGACACTGCTGAAGCTAGGCCTGACTCAGGTTCTTAAGGAACCTTGTCTTTTTATAGGACTAGGTCTTATAGTGTTTTTCTATATAGATGACATGGTCATTGTATATTATTAATATTATAAATCAGTATTTGTTAATTTTGCAGCCCAATTAATAAGCACTTACAAGCTCCAAGATATGGGAGAAGTTAAATGGTTTTTGGGAATTCACATTCTTCAAAATTGCACAGCTCAAAAACTCTGATTGTGCCAGGACAGTTATATAGCTAAAATAATGATAAAATTCAGAGTTAAATGTTGCAAACTCTATCATACACCTACTCCTGCTGAATCAGTCTATCCTTATAGTGGTTTTCTCACCCCCTAAGAGATTCACAGCTATCAATGTTAAATCAGCTCTGTTATCTACTCTTCCATAGGGACTCAGTCTGATCTTGCCTTCTCTGCTAGAGTTCTTACTGATTATATGGTTGAACCTTCACTACAACATGATGATCTTCTATATTATATCATTACTTATAGGTATTAAACCCAGAATCTTGCCATTAAATATAGTGCTTCCAAAGCTGATGATAAAGGCCTAGCATTCTAAATCTATACTGACACTGCTTATACTGATGACCCAGCTACCCATTAGAGTACTCAAGGGATGGTTTTCATCCTTTTCAGAGGGGCAATTAACTGGAAGTCCTCAAAGCAACAGATCATTACAACCTCTTTCACTGAGGTAGAGCTTTTAGCCCTATCTATAACAGCCAAAGAGGCATACTGGTGGAAACATCTGTCCAATCAAATTGATTTTGACCTAGAATGCATATTAGTCATTCAGAATGACAACACCCAGGCTATACACCTACTCAAGGATAAAGCTCTCTATGTTATAATGAAGCTCTGCCATATCAACATTCATGATTACTGACTTTAATAGGAAGTCCAACAGGGCTAAATATTTATTAAATGAATAGGTATAAAGAAAATGCCTGTAGATGGCTTCACCAAATCTCTTTCTCATGCCACTCACAAGGAATTCCATCATCTCATTAATTTCATCAATATAAGTATGAAATTAAGGTAGTTCTTTACCTTCAAATTACCTCTACTCTGCTTAGTAATCCACTGAGGGGATATGTGAGAAGTAGTATAATATGTGCCTTAAGTGCCTGCAGACTGCAAGAGGTCAATCCTCTATTTTTTAGTCATTTAGTTTTATATTAATAGATTTTTCATTGTTTTCTTTTCAATAGTAATAATAACTAATCATCCCTATTATTTTCTACACCTATTTTATATGATTTATTAGATTTTCATTATCTCAGGCAATCACATGTTAGTAGCTATAAATAGTGGTGAAATCTACCAACTTATAGATAAAGGAATTAATCATCTTTTTCCTCATGAATTTCTCTAACTATGTTCAACCCTCTTATAAGATCTCATTACTCCTTTATTATTTCCCATTACATCAGTTTTAAATTGCTCAACTATTTCAAATCTACCTACCTCTCATTTTAGCCACCACCTGAGGCCTAATAATTATTTTTTGAATTAACAATATAATTTTCTATATACTATCCCACATGTATTTTTAATGTTTAATTTTTAATATGAATATTTAATCACATTGTTGAGAAATCATTAAAAATCTACAGGCATTTACAGTGGGATGAGGTGGGCATTGAGTGAGACTAAGTATTAAGTGATAAGTTACATTATATCCCTACTGATTCCCTTGATTCCACTCCTTTCTTCAAGCCTGAATTCACTTAAGATTGGTGATGTTGAGAATACTACTTGAATGGAGAATCTCAGTCACCACTGGAATTTCACTAAGGCTAGGGAAGGGCCTGAGTGGCAGTATTACTATGAAGCATGTATCAAGAAGGTAAATTAACTCCATGAAATCAGTGTGTCAATTGGATTCTATATCATAGCATCTTTATAATCATCTATATTGATAATCTTTGCCTCCACAGTTCTAATAACTTCTATATTCTCTGATATTATTTTATCTATTATGTTATTAAGCCTCTTTTACTTTCCCTATTTGGATTTTTCCTTTTATTTTGGATATCTTACCCCCCCATAGTGTGATGTATATGTCCTCCTATTTTAAGGATTTATACACTTTTCTTCTTAGAACTTACCTTTACCTTATAGAGGTTTTATATGCTTTCCTTCTCACTGAAGGTGCTGTGTGCTCTTCTTTTGAGATGCCTGCTCTCTATAAGAGAAAAGTATATAATAAATTAAATAGTAGGTCAGGATAGTTCTTTGTAGCTTCAGCTTTGATGGCATTATTATCTCTAACTGTTTACTCTAAATTGACAGTATTTTCCTTGGTTATAGTGTTGGAAGTGTACCCACTATTCCTCAATTTTACTCTTTGATTTCAAAAAGATACTGGGGATATCCTCTGTACTGAGGCTGAATGTTCTGAATCACTAAGAACTGAGCTATGATAATATTACCATGCTTGGAGATGATAGGGATATCTCACATACTGGGAGTTCTAAATATTTAGAGTCATTAAGGACTAAGCTATAGCAACATCATCATGCTTGGAAATGATAGGGATATCTTGCATACTAGGAGTTCTGAATATTCAGAGTCATTAAGGACTAAGTTATAGCAATATCACCATGTGAAGATTTAGCTCAAATTTCTGAGTCTAGAGTAACACTTTAACTCTTCAACTATCTAATAAGCAACATTCAATGGCCATTGTACTCTACACACATGGATGGATATACTAGATATATAACTTCATTCACATTGAAACTAAGACATACTACTTAAAGAGGACTCAACAAGTAGATGTATCTTTTCTTTTTCCCCTCTAAACTCTATCATTCTACTATGGGAGTCTCCAGTGTTTCTATTAATAGTAACTCAGTGAATGGGGCACTAAAGCTATCTATAAATATTCTAAGCTAGTTCACAGCAGTAAATATACTGAATGAGTAAGGATGTAATCAGCAACCAGATGAGCTACTAAAGCTTAGTGTGGTCTTACCTATTATTAATAATAAAGATAACTACTGATTTCTCTCTGGGTATTCCAAGGTAGATAGGATTCTTGAGAGGATGAAGGACTTATACTCTTTAATCTACTGTGTGAGGCTCATTAGTAGGGATATTTTGAATGTGAGAAATTATCTTATTCTATTTCTTCTATCTCCTTCATCTACTCATACTATTCTCATAACTCTCAGTTAGTTACATACATACCATTCAGAATAGATAAGATGTATTATTAGATTTCAACACCAGCACTTGCAAATCTACCCATTAAGGTATTTACCACTAGACCATTTAATCTTGATTAAATGGGTTTATGAACTCAACAGCCCCTACTTTTTCATCAGATGAGGATGAGCCTCAATAAAAATCCTCTCAAATAAGAACTATACCATGCTGCTCACTTCAGAATGATAGTTCATCTGATGATACTCTTAATGATATGTTAATTCTAATGAGATAATCTAGTTAATTGACTGCTACTATCATATTTCAAAGTCCAGATGAATCAAATGAATCTAAATCCTTCTCATTCTTTTTATTATCTTTAGTATTATTCTTCTTATCATTCTTTTTATTGCCAGCTTTAAGACCCTTCTCTTTACTGGTGTTGACAATAGTTTTCTGATATATAAGATCATTGATGAGGTCATTTAAATCCCATTTCAGAAGATAGGATTTCAGATGATTATAGTAGTTATTCTTCAAGAAATTCTACATGAAATATATGGTATGATTATTAAGACTACTAAGGAATCACTGACAGAAGAAGTTATTTAGAAGCTGCCAGCCTTGATACATCAAGTCCTCCATGGTCTTTTACTAGTTCATAGTATGAATGACTATGTCACCACTGCATTTATTAATTGAGATGTTTATAATTTATTGGAAGAGCTTATACTGTAAGTTCTTCATGTGCATCTAATAAGTATCTTCAAGTTAGTTCTACAGGGCAACAGAGTCTCTCATGCTACCTGCAGATATAATTACTATCTGAGCATTCAACATTACATCTTGTTTGAGAGAATCATACAGGGCCTCCTAAATGTAATATCTTTTGTATCTTTAGATATCTACTTTAGTACTATTCTCATCAATCTCCTCAGGCAGTTCCTTCTGATGCTTCAAGATGATGTCACTAGCTTGGATCAAAATTATCTTTATTTTAAATATATTCCTTTAGATTGTATAGTTTAAGTCTCCAGTAAGCTTGTTATTCTCAGCAATTTTGATGCTGATATTCTTGTAGTCTCAATGGAAGCTCTTATATAGATTAATATGAGAAGTTGTAACAGGTGCGCTCTGATAAGCAGATTGTGCAAGCTATATACTAGAATTAAGATTGTAATCACTAGAGAAAGGAAGGAAAAAGGAAAAGGAATTGTGAGATCATGCAATATAAACAGAAGGGAATTATGCAAGGTCAGAGCAGATAAATGTTCATACAAAGGCCTGGTCAGAGGTGTCCAATCAGGCAGTTGGAGATCAGGTGAAGTTTGGGTGAGCTACAGATATAGGGTATAAGGGCATAGCCCTTCACATTATCCCCCCCTATTTGGATTTGGAGGGCAGGTGGGAGGGCTCAGAAAATCAGATGTGGGGCAGTGCAGGTGGAGTCTTATTGGGCAGGTGCAGCTCTTCATAACAGGTGAGTGCAGTGGTGTTTTGCAGGGCAGAGGTTGGTTCCCATGAAGGGGCTTCATATTCAAGCCACTTCACCAGGTACTGGAATCCTCATCTGTGGTGGCAGTAGTTGAGGATGGCTTCAATCTTGTATTCTACCTCATTATCTTCCCTGATGATGCCAGGTGGATGCCAGTTGATGATTTCTTGTGAGGGGAATGGGTCAGTGGAGGCTTTATGGAGCAGGTTTATGTGAAATACATTGTGGATCCTGGGCAGCATGTCAAGGCAGTAGTTATGACTTCTCAGGACTTCAATGATGGTGTACTTGGCATATTGGTAGTCAAGTGTGTGAGACAGGCAATCAGTTGTGATGTTTTGGAGGTCTAGCCAGACCTTATTGCCTACCTTGTAGCATTCAGTGGGATTTCAGTGGGCATTCATGTGGTCCTGTTGATTCTGCTGGGTGCTGGCCATGGAGGATTCAGCCCACTTGTGGGCTTGCTGGAGTTTCAAGATGATGGTGTCTGTGATTTGGATTGGACTGCAGGGCAAAGTGGAAGGCTCAGGCAATTCAGTGAGATCAAGGACTTTGAGGTTGTAACTGTGCAAGAGGAAAAATGGGCTAACACCAGTGCTGATGGCATTATGGCCATTGATTGTGAGTTTAGCATGTGGGAGGAGTTCATTCCAGTCATCCTAGATGTATGAACAGAACTTTCAGAGGTAGTTCTTAGTTGTCTGGATCATACATTCAGTGCTGCCATCAGTTTCAGGGTGATAGGTGGTTGAGAGGTGCTAGGAGATCTTGAGGAGCTGGCAGATTCAGCTCCAGATAGCTCTGATAAACTGGGTCCCACAGTCTGAGATAATTGTATGGGGTAGACCATGCTGGTGATAAAATGGACTTCAGAGGAAGGCTTTAGCCACTGTGGGTGTGTCCATCTTCACACAGGGTTTAAGGATAACATCTTTACTGAGGTAGTCAATGATGATAAGGATATTCTTGCAGCTATTACTCATGGGGAGGTCTACTGCAAAATCAATGGTGACATCACACCAGACACATTCAGAGATCAGGAGAGATTTGAGCAGACCTTGGTGGCAGTCCTGCCAGGCAATGATGGATCAGCAGATGTTGCAGTTTCAGGTGAACTGTCAGATGCTCTGAGACATATCAGGCCAGTAGAAATCTCAGGACAAAATTTGGTAGAGTGCTTTGCAGCCTAGGTGGCCAGTCATCAGAGAATCATGAGTTTCCTGTATGATTCAGGTGCACAATGGTTCTGAATCAGGAACCCACCACCTCCCCTGGAAGTGTAGTTGGGAGTTGGGGTCCACAGAGCATTTAGTGATGTCAACATGGGCTTGGAGTTCAGGTGGAAAATGGTAAGCTTTGTCTTGGATGACCTGGGTCATCATTTGAAGGCATTCATCAGAGGTGGCAGTAGTGTCCCAGAGTCCCTGGAGCAGGGATGAGGCAGTTGTGATTGGCAGGGTGACAGGCAAGGCACATATCACTCTGTGTGGTGTTGCTTCAGATTCTTTGAGGATCTGTGGATCTAGTAGTCTCTGTTTGCAGTTTGCTCAGCAGGTGTTGGAGTCTTTAGAAGGCATATCCTGTTCATGTTGGGAGAGGGTGTCAGCCATGGAGTTCTCTGTGCCAGGGTGGTAATGAATCATAAAATGGAAGTAGCTGAGGAATTTGACCCAGCACATCTGGCATTCAGAGAGTTTATGAGTTGTTGTGAAATATTGAAGGTTCTTATGATCTGTGACAATTTCAAAGTCTTTCATGCTGTGGAGTTTGGAGTCCCATTCTTCTAGACATTAGATGATGGTGAGGAGTTCCTTGTCATAGATCTCATAGTTGGCTTTGGCAGGGCTGAGCTTCTTGGACATGAATGTGTAGGGTTGCAGGACACCCTTGTTGTCCCATTGCATGAGAGCACTGCCTGTGATGTAATCAGAAGAGTCTGTTTCAACCACTGTTGGGCAGTCAGGGTTGAATGCAATGAGCATCAGGATGGAGATGAACATCTGTTTAAGGTGCATGAATGCCTTGTCTGCCTCCTTAGATTATAGAAACTGCTGGTCTTTGCATGTGAGGTCAGTCAGTGGTTGGATGATGTCAGAAAAATCCTGAATGAAGTATCAGTAGAAATTTGTGAATCCTAGGAAGCCTCATACACCTTTTATGGTTGTAGGGGCCTCCCATTTGAGGATAGTGGTGATCTTCTTGGGGTCCATATGGACTCCCTTCCCCACTTCTATGATGAAGCTGAGGTAGGTTGTCTCTTGGACTTTAAAGGCAGATTTATTGATGTCAATTAGAAGACTGTGTTCATAGAGGTAGATGAGAACTTTTTGGATGTACTCTTGGTGCTGCTTGCAGGATCTGTTAGTGAAGATAAGGATGTCATCAAGGTAGGTAGAAGTAAATTCATCTAAATAGTCTCATAAGGCCCAGTTGATGTATTTCTGGAAGGTGCTTGGGGTGTTTATGAGGCCAAAGGGGGTGACTGTCCATTTGAATAGACCATATCTCATACAAAAGGTGGTTAGCCATTCATCTCCTTCTGTGATTCAGATCTTATAGAATGCAGAAATGACATCCAGCTTTGTGAACCACTTGGCTCAGCTAATCCATTTAAGAGTCTCATTGATTAATGGTAGTGGGTAACAATCTTTTCAGGTGAGGCAGTTAAGGCCCTGATAGTCAACACAGAACCAGAGGCCTCCACCTGGCTTTTTTGCAAAGAGCATGGGTGTGCCTGTGGGTGAATTGCTAACTTGGATGAAACCCTTATTCAGGAGGTCATTAAGGGTCTTACAGAGCACAAGCAGTTCATCATGCAACATGTTGTACAGTGGTCCTCAGGGTGGCTGAGGGTCTTTGCCATCTGTCTTCTCAAGTTTGATATGGTGGTTGTGCACACCATGGAACAGTGGGAGCTTCTCAGTGGCCTTATGGTCAAAAACATTGAGGAATTCATGGTAGTGCAGAGGGAGAACTGTTGCAGGGTCAGTCTTCAGTTTCTTAGAGAGCCATGAGAGGGCCTTCTCTATGTTGGCCATGCTGGTGGTGAAGATTTCAACAGGAGGTCAGGACTTGAATTTCCAATTGTGGCTTCAGAGGAGGTTATAGGTGTTGGTGGAGATTTGGTGAAGGTCAGTGGTCTTATGAACATCTTTTTCAGAGATGTGGATGCCTCCAGGAAATATGACACATTAGTTGTGAGCATTGACAAGGGCTTGATGTTCAGATAGCCATGATAGGCCTAGCATGAAGTCATATGGGAGATTCTCAATTTCATATGTATAAGTGTTTTCTTGGAGAAATCTGCCAACATCAACATCAAGCTTCACCATGTTTTGTATGAAGTTGCCTGTGTCACCATTGACACCTTCAATCTTTTGGGGGTTGATTGGGATACACAGGAGGTTATGATGATTAATCATGTGAGGGTGAATCATTGAATAGTAACAGCAACCACTGTCCACCATAGCATTCATATTAAAAGAATGATTAACTATGGTAGGTACAAGAATTACCAGAATAGTCATTTTCTTCTCAAAGGTCTTCCTATCTAACTCTGGGAGCTTCTGCTTGTGATTTTGCATGGAAGCTAGTCTTTTCCCAAGTCTGACTTGGCATCTTTGAAGTCTTCCTCCTCTTCAGGCTTGGTTTGTATGTTTGTGGACTGTATGGGTGGTTTTGGGGGAATATGGGTTCCACAGCAGTTGGCAGCTCTGTGCCCAGGTTTGTTGCAGTTAATGCAGACACCTTGGGTGTGGCAGTTGATGATGGTGGTGGCAGTCATATTCAGGATGTGGAATGTGTTTGTGTGGGCAGGTCCTGTGGGTGTCCAATTCATAGTGTTTAGGTCTTTCAGCTGGGAGGTCTTAGGGAAGGCCTCCCCAGAGGTGGTAGGGGTGCCTCTGTGGATTTGGCCCTGAATGGCCTTGATCTCAGACAGGTTATTCTCTATGCTATAGAGCTTCATATAATATTTGAGGTACATCAGAGGTTTGATGGAGGTGATGGTCTGCTACAGGAGTTCAAACTTGATAGCTTTCTTGAGCAGAGCCTTCTTGACAGTGTCATCCCATAGCTGGCTGCTGGCTTCCAGGATCTTCTGATCAAATCTTAGGAGAAAGACAGCAAGCAGATCAGTTTTCTGGCAAACACTGTGCAGCCAGGTCAGGGCCTTCTAGGCCACTGAGGGATCAGAGAAAAGGATATCAAGCTGGTCAAGGATGATGTTGGGGGTTATAGGAATGAGCTTGGCATTGGCCTTCATCCAGGGGTGGAATCAGGTGACAGCAGTGCCAGAGAGTCAGGTGTAGATGTATCAGGCCTGGTTGGTGAGAGATCCAATTGCATGGCTGTCCAAGGCAATCTTGACCTCCATGCTGAGATGCCAGGCAGGATATTTGGCAATTTGTTTGCCTGTGAATTTCTCAAGGGTGGTGAGCCTTTCTTTTGGGTGTCTTGGGAAGTCCTCAAAAGGAGCAGTTAGGTGAGCAGGAGTTGGGACAGGAGCTGGAGTCAGTGTGGGCATATGATTTTGTTTGGCAATGAGGTTGATCTTGTTTGTAAGCTGTTGGATGAAGTTTTGGAATTCAGCATCAGGGCCCTGAGAAGGGGTGCTGTCTTCGTGCGGAGGGTCCATGTTCATGATGGATTCAAAAGATTGTTTGGATTTGGAGAGTTCAGAGGATTTGGAAAGTTTGGAGGAAAATCTCATGAGATATTGATACAGACTGTCAGGGCTTTGGGGCCTTTTGCTGACATGTCATCTGGTGGAGCTGAGCTGGGCAAGTTGTATTTCAGAAGAGTTTGCTGTATGTGTGGGTTGTGTTTGGAAGAATCTGCTATATATGTGAATCACATTCAGAGGGTGAATATAATGAGGATCTCTAAGAAGAGATCAAGTGAGCAATTACAAAATGTAATGGGTGCACTCTAATAAGTGGATCATGTGAGCTATATGCTAGAATCAAGATTGTAATCACTAGAGAAAGGAAGGAAAAAGGAAAAGGAATTGTGAGATCATGCAATATAAACAGAAGGGAATTACACAAGGTTGGAGTGGATAAATGTTCATATAAAGGCCCAGTTAGAGGCATCTGATTGGGCAGTTGGAGATTGGGCGAAGTTCAGGTGAGCTACAGATATAGGGTATAAGGGTGTAGCCCTTCACAGAAGTGTAGATGATAGAGGGCATTCAATAAATTAAGGCAACTAAATCAGTTCAAATCTGAATATACACCTTCTGATAGTCTTTTAGTATATCTTTAATGAGAGAGAGTACAGCATTAGAGGGTAAACTGCTATCTGTAAGTTCCTTGTAGTTCTTTGTGATGAACTCCCTATCTGCAATAATCTCTCTATTTATAATGATTTCCTTATTATCTGTCTGTGGAGTGATATTATAGCTGCAGCCACAATCTTTCAAGTCATCCTATTATTATGTATTCATATTTATTGCATTTAAATTGCTCTGAATCTTTCTAGCTGTGTCTGAGGGTATAAATGACTCTTCTTCAGGCTCAGAAGAGTTGAAGCTTTCTGATACACATAATTGAGATTAAGCTTCTTACTCTATCTTTCATTACACTTTATATGTTACTTCTCTCACCTGTCATTCATCTTCCTCCACTAAAAATTACTCTTAAGATTCCTCTCTATTAGCAGCTCTATCCTCTTGATTTTTAGCTGACATTCAGTGTTCTTTTGACCAGGCCTGCACCTGGGAAGCTTAACAGTTGTTTGCACATTGAAAAATGGCATTTTGAGAAAATATAGGGGCTATAATCTGATGGTGTGGAAAGCTTAAGATCTTACATTCAAGTAGTGCATGCAGCTATTTAGGTATGCCAAGTGAGAATGTAGGATCACATGATTGGAGAGTTACATGACCACACATTTATGAGCTACACACTGCAGGCCTCATGGTTAGAGCTCCAACACAACCTACTTTACATGGAATGATGTATATTAATTGAAGGTAGGCACTGATGTGGCCTACTTAATAACTCATAAATATATACTGAGTATAGAATTCCTACTGTTCCTAATTGAGCTAGTATAACCTATAAATATATATTAGGTGCAGAATTTCTATCATTCCTAATTGAGCTAGCATAACTCATAAATATATACTAGGTATAGAATTCCTACTGTTCCCAATTGAGCTAGCATAACCTATAAATATATACTGAGTGCAGAATTCCTACTGTTCCCAATTAAGCTAGTATAACCCATAAATATGTATTAGGTGTAGAATTCCTATTATTCCCAATTAAGCTAGTATAACTCATAAATATATACTGGGTGCAGAATTTCTATCATTCCCAATTGAGCTAGCACAACCTATAAATATATACTAGGTGTAGAATTCCTACTATTCTCAATTGAGCTAGTACAACCTATAAATATGTACCAGATGCAGAATTCCTATCATTTCCAATTGAGCTAGTACAACCTATAAATATATATTAGGTGTAGAATTCCTATTATTTCCAATTGAGCTAGTATAACCCATAAATATGTATTAGATACAGAATTCCTATATTTCCTAATTCAATAAGATCATGCTACCTACTTATGATCTAATATTTTCCTATCTCTATTAAAGAATATAATATTTTCCTAGTATTCTAATGAGATAATGAGAGAAATATTTATAAATTTATAGGCTAAATGATGAGATGGATGGCAATGGCAGATAATGATAGTAGAATGATAATCTTAGAATGATAATAGGTAGATGATAATAGTAGAATGATAATAGAGGATGATAATGGTAAGAGGGTAATGAGGAGATAGTAATAGCAGGATGGTGATAGGTTACAGCAGGATGATGAAGGTAGAATGATAATAGTGAGATGATAATGATAAGATGATAATAGTAGAATAATGATAATAGAATAGTAATAGCAGGATGATAATGATAGGATGATGATAGCAGGATGGTAATAGTAGAATGATAATGGTAGGATGGTAATAAGAGGATAGCAATGGCAGGATAGTGAGGTATCATAATAATTTAAATTAAATAGGCATTACTTTCTATGACATTTCTGTGACATTTTCATGACATTTCCATGACATTATCATGACACCTTTTAAGTTCATAATATCTCCACAAAAACAACTTGGATCATGATGGGAGTAATACCATTCAATTTCTTAAAATAAGAGCTTTCAAATGGATATAGTTTTATTAGAATTAAGGTAATATTTAATGTTAAGACTTACTATAAATTTCCCTTATAGAATATAGCCATGTCATGTGTGGTGCATGCATAGTTAGCAATTAATTATATGTATATTTTTCTTTGTAGGTATATAGCTGTGCTGTGTCTACCACTTCTGACATGAGTAATACATATATAATTAGTAACTAATTATATATATATTTTTCTCTGTAGGTATATAGCTGTGCCATGTCTATCACTCCTGATATGAATAGTGCACATATAGTTGATAACTAATTATATATATATTTTTCCCTGTAGGTATATAGCTGTGCTGCACCTATAACTCCTGATATAAGTAATATATGTATAGTTGGTAATTAAATATATATATATTTTCTTTATAGATATATAGTATCATTATATTCATCATATTAATATATATATTCTATATCTCCTTCCTCCTCTTCCTACTCAGCTATGATTCATTGTCAGAGCTTTCATCAAACTTAAAAAAAGATATAATAAATTCACTATATAATAATTTTAATATAAGTTACCTTCTGAAACCTTCTTCATAAAATACATTAGATGCATTTTCATTATATATTACTCATCAGATTATTATTATAAGAGAATCATTATATTATTTTATTACTCATAGAGAAATATTATCTCTACACATGAAGAAATATTTCCTACAGACAATTTAACCTACATTCTGTAATATGAAACATATAATTTCAGTTTATCTACTATATAGCTTTACATATAATTATATCACACATGCAATTTTTTATTTATTTTCAAAGATGTAATTCTCTCTAATTTATATATGACACTCTATCCATTTTTTACATAAAAAAATTTAGTTGGTGCATAATGATCAGGCAGCTTTATTTAATAATTAAGATGTATGAAATCTATCTTAAAGATACAAGATAAAATTATATATTCTACTTGTACTTTTCTATATATTTCTGTATATATATATAATTGATGATATTATATATATACTTATTTCTCATATTAAAATTACTTTTTATTCTAAATAATTATGTGTAGGGGCTTTCAATCTATATTAATTTCTTAGATTTAAATATAGTAGATTACTCAGCTAAAGTATATAATACTTCAATTAATAATTACTAGGAAATACACCATCTATTAGTATATTAACTAAAGAGAATTAGGGGAATTATCATATAGAGCAGCAGAACACTGATGGAATAAATTTAATATATAAAGTCTAAATAAATATTAAAGAAAATTAATTAAGAATAGAGGAGGTATTCAGTTCATCTGAAGATGAGTATTACAAGTTATTTCTAAAAATAGTATGATCAAGTAGAATCTTATAAAGTTTATTATCTTAAATTATTATATTTACTTAATTACTTTCTTTTGCATTAATACATGCAATATCATCACATTTTCCTGCCCAAGCTCCTAAAAGAATATACTAGCATAGAAAGAGTTGCAGCCAGCTATAAGCTATTAAAGAATAATCATCTTAGTAAAGCTACTTTATGTCCTACTGGAAGACAGATAAATAGCTTACTATAGATTTAAAAGTCATCTCATACATTCATTATGTATGCTATAGCTTAATTTGATCATCAGACTTATCATAACTATAAAAATATCTCATATAGTTACTATTAGATCAGAATGATTTTACAGCTATCTTTACATGAAATTTTCTTATGAGCTTTATCAATGAATCACATCATTAGTCTATTAATTTATTATAGCTATTAATTAGATGGGTCAGCTAGATTCAAACTCTACCTAATTAATTAATAAGATTAAATATATAGTATTTCAATCTAGTAAAATCTCATTCAGAAAATTAAATGAAATTCAAGTAGGAATTTCTAAGAGAAATACATCTAACTATTAGTATCTCAGGAAATAAGAGAAAAAAATTATAATAATGAATTTTAATAATAATTCTATATTCATTCTTAATGTCTACAGTATGATGCTGAAATTCTGCTGCCTGATAGCTTCATATCTTCTTAGTATCTTATTTTTAAGATTAATATATTAGAGGTATTCATTCATATAGGTCTCCTAATTTCTAGATATAAAGTTATAATGATAATTATCATGTAGTATGTAAATCTTACCTCTTATTATTTATATAGTGAGTTTATCCTTAGTTTTCTAAAAAATTGATCCTCATACCCAGTCTATATCTCTCTATAAGAAAAAATGTCAGCTGTATTTTCTCTCACCCTAAAATACTATCTTTTTGAATGCCTTTAATCTCTCAGTATAATGAATTTCAGTGCTTCAAGCTCTTCTCTTTATGAAATTAATATACTAATTTCTCTTCTATAAACTCTAACATCAATTCTGCCCATCTTAGTTCCTAAAGGACTTGAGACTACCACAGTTGAGGTAAGAATCTATATTATATGAAAGCAGGATAATAAGTATCAAATTCAATTTGATTAATGATGGAAACAGATAGTAACTATAAATATAATCTAATATGATAGTACTCACAAGAATTATCTACAATGAAGTATAAAGTAGAGCTCTAAATCCTGAAAGTTCTTCAAGTAAGTAGTATTTCAGTAGAATAGTGAATTAGCTTTACTCTATATTTAATGCAAGTAGATCCTTTAATACTCTTAATATAATAATATAAGAACCTTAGAAATGGGGAAACATCTTATTAGTAAAGAGTACTAAAACACTGTTCCTTCAAATAAATAGATGAATATTAGAGTAGTATTTATAAGTACAATATAAGTTAATTTATTTAGTAATAGACTGTGGTAATAATTCTTTCATCTCAGCAAAACCCTGTATACAAGTAACTGCAAGTAGAGACACTATCATTTAATAAAGAAAACTATTAAATCCTCCTTCTTTATGTCTTTCTATCAATAAATATGGCATTTCATGCCATATAGAATTTTAATCTTCAGCAGTTACTAGTATATAGTAATAGCAAAGTTGAGGCCTTCCTCTCAAAATGGATTGCCTTACAAAAAGAGCTGAATAACTTCTATGAAATGATGATAAAAGACCTACTCTCAGACTAAATTCCTAATATGAAGATTGTACTGGCTTTAAATGCATGAACAAGCATAAATAATTTAGCATTTCTCTGTATCAAAGGCTACTATATCACCCAGAAATGGGAGTATATAGAGGCATTGATTAGATTTAAGCATCTTAGTGGTATGCACACTGATGATAATATAATAGAATATGTGATATAGTGTATATATAATATATAGATTGAAGATGACATTTTTACTCTCACAACTGATAATATAGTAAATAATAATATATTAGTAGCATTCTTAGAGAAACATCTATATGTAGAGGATGAAGTTTGCTAAGATGCTAAGATATATTAACTTCCTTATATAGTTTATATTATGCAGCTAGTAGTAAAATAACTAGTTAGAGACCTATAAATTAAGTTAATAAATAATAATATTCCATAGATATTTTATGAGGATGATATTAACACAAGTGATAAAGAGAAGATCTCATTTAGTCATACACTCTCAAAGATATATAATGATTCATAATAATAGTTCAATAGTATTTCTAATTCCTTAATTATTTAATTAGTTATACTTACTTATTAATGCCCTCTTAAGTTCTCCCCAATGAATTGAAAGCTTTTAGAAGCTTCAGTCAGAGCACATTAAGCTCTGAATGATTCAGAATGTTAAGATCTGATAGAGCTCAATATATCTTATATGCATTTAAGTTCATGCACTGTAACTTAAGGATCTAATTTATTACTAGATGGTGACTTAGAATAACTTCAAGCTCCACTATCTTCAGTTGAGTAATGATGAATGGTAGCTCATTATGTATGTTATTACTCTACTTTATTCATTCTGGTAGATTATTAAGGCTCTCTCAGATATAGATATACTACTTATTTATAATATATTTTCAATCTATAATGTACTGTTCAACCATCTTAATGAATAGCTTTCTAAGGTAATCTATGAAATCCCAATCATTCAGAATAGCTTGGAGACTACACTGAAAACTACATATAATAAACTGAAGAAATACTATTTAGATACTAATACTAATAGTGGTATGAGAGAAATTTATTGTACTACTACAATTCTGAACCTATATTTATAATTACTAGTTTATAATGGTGAGAAATAGGAGCTAGAGATAAAAGCCTAATTATTATAGTATATAAAAGCATACTATGAAAAATGGTATTTACCTTATCAACCTGCAACTACTAATAATTAACTGTAGGTAAATATTTACCCTCTTTTATTTTCTTAATTTACTTAGTACTAATAACTTCTCAGACTCATTAATTATTTTCTACATTATACTAGTAGTTACCTTTAGTTATTCATATCAATAAATTTAATCAGTATCTAAACAACAGTCTTAGTTCAGAGGAAAATATTTTATTAGTGTAAAAGGTAATTAAATTAATATATCTAACTGTTGCATTAATGGTCAGAGACATTCTATTAATTCCAATTAGAAGTATAGAAATTGAATAGTAGTTCAGTGTGAGCTATCATGTTATCTCATGGGAGTAGTTATTATTATTAGAAAAGATAATATATAAGATCATGCTGATAAAGTATGTAAATGAAAGAAAGTAGCTATAGATAGAGAAAAAGTGAAATAAGAAGAATATAATAGAAAATGAGACTAATAATGATAAAGAGAGTAATAATATAAATATTATAATGAGGAAGAAGAAACTTATATCTAAAGAGGAATAACTAATAGAGGAGTATTCATTAGGATGGTTTTCACACACAAGTATAGCTAGATGAAGGAGGACACAGGAAGGAATACTAGATTTTGAGGTAATAATTGATAACTTAGCATTTAAAGAAGGCATCTAAAATATAATATACTAGGACTATTATCTTTAGCTATTATATCTCATATTATTTGTGTACTGCATTAATATATTATTATAGTCTCTAGGAATCTCATCATGTTAAATCTACAGGCAGAATTAAAGTAAGAAATATAATTTAATTTAGGTTTGCACTAATATACATCATTCATCATTACTATAATGATTAATGATGAATGATGCTTTTTTTTAAATCTATATAAAATATAGGTTAGAATTTAAACCATGCAGTGGGCTTTGTTTTTTTTTTTTTTTTTTCTCTTTTTATGTGATTTTTTTTATAATTTAGGTTATATTTTATTGTTTTTTCTTTTT
>JANTQH010000207.1:0-45677 GCA_032988465.1 Onygenales sp. PD_10
TAGTAGTAGTAGTAGTAGTAGTAGTAGTAGTAGTAGTAGTAGTAGTAGTAGTAGAATCGCCTCAAAACAGCTAGAACCTCACATTCTTTATAACACTGCTTATGGCAAAGGATTGGTGTCCTGAAATCTAGCAACAGCAGAAAGTAGATAGGTTCTTAAGGGAGCAGACCAGCTATGTAAAAAATATATCTCTCAGTGCTTGAGCATTTGCCACAGGATTAGTGCCAAAATAAGCAAAAAATAAGTAAAATGCTGGAAAAATAAAAACAAGTTGTCAGTCACATTACTTCTTTCTTTACTAACCATCAAAGCCTTATCAAGATGGCCCTTCATCACTCCACTTGCATGCCTGCTGGCACTGCCTCTGCTCCTCCTGTGCCTTTGCACTTTACAGCTCATAGTTCTACACCTAAAAGGGCTAATTTCTACTCTACTTGTAGCTTAGAGTAAGTATTATCCAATCCTTGTTTAGTGATGTCCTTGGCTGCTCCACTGTGTGAGCAATTGCAGCCATGTCAAGTGTGCATTTAGGGCAAGTTGCATCAAGGCCTTCAGGGAGTTGGCACATTTTGCTCCAAAAGGCTGGTTGGACAGCATCAGATGCTTGACAGGTGTTAGTCACATACTAATGTTTGACTTAGAGAAATTCTGTGTGAGGCCTGCCTTCCCCACTTGGGGATGTCAACAAGTTCTGTGTGATCCCCAATCAGGGTTTGAAGTGCTGCCTTTGTTGGCACTGGCATCAGCCCTGTGTGCATGTAAGTATATCACAATTCCAATTTCCTTATTCTCTGGTTGATTATCAACTGTTTTCCTTCAATATCCTCATTTTCCTACTCCATTTTTGCCTTTGCTTTGGGGTGAATTGCATCCTTTTTGCATAGTGTTCAGAGCATTTACCTTCATTTCCTATTGCTTTGTGGAGCAATTTGCCTTGATTTGTGATCATTTTGGAGTTGTTTCATAGTGGAATTGATGCTAACAGTTGATATAGCTGCCCAACTTCAACAATGTGTGCTGGGTGATGGAGCTGCACTAGTACCTCATCTTTGCTGCCCTGATGGGTGAGACTTCAGTGGCCAAGATTACTGAGCTTCAGGACTTGGTGGAGAGCCCCATCAGGCTGCCATGTCTGCTGCTCATTGGGAGACTGGTCATCTGGGGGGTGCTGCTTGCCAGGAAGCCTTGAAACAGGCTTGTGTGGCTGAGGCTGAGGAGGAAGAGGAGGAGGAGGATGAGGGGATGTTTGGGGGTATTAGAGGGGGGTTGTCAAGCCTGGGGGAGCCAGCAGGGGGGCTGGCAGGCCCAGAAGACCATCCTGGGGGGGGGCAGGTAGGGCCAGAAGAACCAGTGGTGGGGTCAGAGGGCTCAGAGGACTATCCCAGGAGGAGGTGGCTTCTTGACAACTAGGTGCAGATGGATGTGCTGTTGCTGCAGGCTGATGAGAGTAAGATGATGAGCCATCAGTTCTTTATGGGGCTGACACAGGAGAGGCAGCAGGACCAGGCCTGGGCTGGAGCATATTATTGGGTCTGTGGGAACCAGGAGATGGCTCTTCAGTATGCACTGAAGTGCATGATCAAATATTATATCAAGGAGATGGTGTAGGGGGGGGTAGTTGTGGGGGGTGTGTGTCAAGGTCACTTAGTTAGTTTTGTGTTTGCTTTTCTGTTTTAACCAAATTGAAGATGATTGTACCCATTTTTATATCCTCTATCATCCTGTTAAAGTGAGGTGAAAGTGAGAATTTTGTTGAGAAAAAGACCCATAAACTATGCAGTAAAACCACATAAAAACCTTTGAGAGAAAAAATAAAAAACCTCATAGGAAAAAAGAAAGTAAAAAGTAGATAGTAATAGAAGTAAAGGATTTATCAGAACTTTTAAAGGCTTCTGCCTATATCAAAAAGATTTAGCTGAACCTTTAGAATAGGATTTAGAAGAACTTTGGGCTTATTCCAGCTTGCCAAAGGATTACCTCAACCTGAGAAAGGGATTATAGAGCTCTGGGCTTAGTCCTGAGAAGGGGCTAAAGGCTTACCTGACCTTTCAAAAAGGGCTTATACATCTTTGGACTTGAACTGTAGTAGGTGCCAAAGGTTTATGCAGCCTTTTGAATGGGTAAAGGGTTTATGGAGCTTCAGGGTCAGACAATGATGGTCCCTGGAGGCTTACCTGACCTTTAGATTATATGAAATGGCAGACTAGAAGGATGAGGAGATCAGATGATTAAAGACTGAGATTGACAGACTGAAAGGGAACATGGAAATGCAGAATTAAGTTAGAGAATAGGATTTTCATAGAGGAAAAGAATAAACAGGGAAATAGTAGGGAGAAGAATAGCAGCCTTTAAAGTTAATTTAACCAGAGTTTCAAGTAAATATTTAATTATTACCACCATTTCTTTAAGTATCTAGATCATTAAACTTGGATAAATCAGAAAACATGTTTTAAACATGAGGATTGCAATCTATTAAAAATATTAAGTTAATAGAAATATAAAGTAATAATCTTCTATTAATTTGAGCTAGAAAATCCCAAGTTTATACTTGGGTAGGTGTCTGTAAAGGGCTACACCCTTATATCCTATATTCATAGCTCAGCCAAACTTCACCTGATCTCTGACTGCCTGATCAGACACCTCCAACCAGGCCTTTATGTGAATGTTTATCCACTCTGACCTCATGTAAACCTCTTCTCTTATATTACATGATCTCATGATCCCTTTTTCCTTTTTCCTTTCTTTCTCTAGTGATTACAATCTTGATTTTAGTGTATAGCTCGCACGATCTGCTTATCAGAGCACACCTGTTACAGTATGTTAGGCCTAATAATTATTATTTACATTAATCATGTAATTTTCTGTATTCTATTTAATATGTACTTTTACTGTTTAATATTTAATATAAACATTAAATTATATTGCTCAGAAATTATTAAAATATATATAATTACTAAGAGTAGGATTAGGTGTTTATGAGATGGTAAATTATATTAAATAACTTAATATACTTAATTCTTAGAGATTAGATGCCTGGCTTCTTGTAATGTGCTCATCTGACTATACCCCAGTACTCCATAGTTATATGATAATTATCCATTATAATCTCATGTGATTCTGCTACATAGTATAGTTATCTCTATATACACCCAGGCTGCATTTTAATAGAACTATCTTTCTATACTATTATAGATAATTGTGCCTTCACTGCTTCACCTACTTCTCCCATTGTGGGTGCGCCACACTGATACAATAAAAACACCAATAGGATAAAAATGAAAAATAAGTACCTTTTATATGGCAGTCCAATATAAAAGATACCTAATTTCAATTTCCAGTTTTTTCATGATTTCTCAACAACCACACAAGATATAGAGCTCATAGTAAGTAGGAGTTATTAATTTTCAATAAGAAATCACCTAGTACTAAAAAAGATCTTTTATAGATCTTCATTCTCTGTAAACTAATAACATGCTAAAATTTCAGGCACAGAAATAGAGATCTCAAGAATAAGAGATAGTAGATATGATATCTCTTAACTAGATTATTCTTTAGCTATTTAATATGCTCCTATTGAAGTATGGGATCTATATCTCTTGTGGTGGTTAAGAAATTAATTTTTTTAAAAAAATCAGAATAAGTATCTTTTATATGGGGAAGCCATATAAAAGATACCTAGTCTCACTTTTTATTGTATTGGTGTTTTTATCATATCAATGTGGTGCACCTAGAAGGTGGGACTGAGAGGTGCAGTAGTGAAGACATAATTATACTCTTAACATTGCTTGCATAAAATATTACACACTAATATAAAAGTAATATAGTATTTAGAACTGCATATAATTTCTTTGCTTGTAATATATCAGGAAATGAAAAACTTAATGAATTAGATCTACTATGCAGTAAGATGAGTGGTGTACAATTCTAAGCCTGTGATAATAAGAGCTGACATAATCATGGCATTATATCCTGTACCTGGTACAGAATATCACTAGTGGTGAATGATCTCAGAGCTTGACATTATATTTTGCTAGTCCACAGCACATGATGCTGACATAATGGTGGCATTGTATTCTGTACCTGGTACAGAATATCACTAGTGGTGAATCCCAGAGCTTGGTATTGGTTGCAAAGCTTGCTGGGTGATTGGGTGGGTGCTCATTGGATGACTGTGATGAGTAGCTTCCAGTAATTACCATGTAGTTCACTAGTTGGGCACATCAGGTGGTCACAGTATTGTCATCCTCTGCCCAACTTACCTCATTAGGTAGTAAGATATTTATAGCAAATTTCAATTGGTTATAACTGGTAGCCCATGGGAGTGCTCCTGTAGATAAATTACATACCACCCAATGAGACAGCATATGGTATTGTATTACCCACCCACTTGCTACTGGTAATTACTGGGAGGGCAGCCTTGGAGAAGATCAAGTGGCACTCCTACAAATATATATATAAAGATGAACTGAGTATGCAATATAATGGCAACTATTAAGAATGGAAGAGCTTATTAAGGAATCCAGTAGCTACTGGTTATCATCAGTAAATATAATAAGATTTAAATGTAATTCAATTTAACTATTAATGGATCTAGTTACTTCCAGAAGTGCTGAGAGCCCCCAAATACACTTAAAAGTATATAGGAAATGTTACCTACCCACTTGCTACTGGTAATTACTGGGAGGGTAGCTGTGAGAACCACAGGCTCACAAGGTGAAGATCTAGGGCTGCCAGGCCAGAGAGCCTTCAAAGGAGTAAGCCCAGGGGGCTCAGGGGTCACAATGGTGGAGGCTTACATAAGGCTTACCTAAGTGGGCCTGAGATCTCAATGTATATAACCTTCACTGGCCCCCCTATCTTTGTAGGACCAGTGAACAGCTTTGCTACATTCTTACCCCTATATTCAATATAACCAACCCTTCATACTATGCATTTATATTCCCTCACATTGTTCTATAACCTCTACACCCTACCCTATGGGTGAATCCTTACAGTAGGTAGCCTTCCAAGGGTGGAGAAGATCAAGCAGCACTCCTACAAATATACATATATATATATATATATATATAAAGATAAACTGAGTATCCATACCAGAATCTTGTGGTTCATTGAGATGGTGGAATCCAAAATCAACCACTTGAACATGGTGACTTTTAATTTCCACACATGTTTCCACAGTGCTTCCACCATTCCACACACAGTTAGTGTGTCCACACAGTCGAAGCGTCCCACAAGATTCCAGTATGAATGCAATATAATGGCAACTATTAAGAGTAGAAGAGCTTATCAAGAAATCCAGTAGCTACTTGTTATCATCAGTAAATATAACAAGATTTAAATGTAATTTGATAGTGTAGAAAGCTTAAGGTCTTACATTTAGATGGTGTGCAGCTATCTAAGCTCCAACACCCCCCTTGGCCTGCATGCAGCTCCTGAAATGTGATGACTAATCTAGAAAGTTACATACAAAACTCATAGAGATATCCCAGTCCCACTCCTTTGCTCCCAGGGTCCTTCTCAATGTAACTGCTGCCAAAACCACCCATAAAACACTCATTAAAACACTCATTAAAATTATCTGTAAAACATGCAAGATCTACCACTCTATTCATCCTTCTCAGCTTCACCCTCTTTCTTCACATACCTGAGATCAATCCCCATTTACTTCATGGAGATCTCAAACTTCTCAAGTGCCAGTGGCTTCATTAAACTGTCTGCTGGCATGTCATTTGTAGACAGCTGTTTCATGTCAATAATCTTCTTCTCAGCCACATCCTGAATATGGTGGTAGTGAATCTCAATGTGATGAATGTTCTGTGTAACCTTTTTGCCCTGAATAACTGCCAGAGTGCCTGTATTATCCATATACATCAGGACAGCAATGTTCATGAGAGCTAGGCTGAGTTCACCAAGCAGGCTGCAGATCCAAATGACAGTCTTAATTGATTTACTCACAGCCACATATTTGACTTCTATTAAGGACAGTGCCACTACCATTTGCTTCATCAAGTGCCAGGCTATTAGGCTGCCTGTGAGCTTAATGACCATGCCAGACATCAACTTCCTATTCTCCTTATCATCAGTGTAGTCACCATTTGATTAATTAAGCTATGTAAGTTCTTGACTGCTATTTATATGGTTCGGATCTTTGATAGTCTGAGATAATGAAAATAGAAAAGGTCACATTACATAGAGAAAAATCATAGGAATAACTGAAAACTATCTAATTTCTGAAAGATAAGAAAATGCTGGAAGGATCAAATGAATGTAACCATGGAAGTTGAGTGTGATGGATTGATTTGGTGATAGTGTTGAGGCTGTTGATATAGCAGATATAGTGTAGAATCTCACATACCCCCTCAGTGAATAGTAGAGATATTTGGTGAAAAATCAACATAGTTTTGTGCTTATATCCACCAAGTTGATGAGATAGCAGAATGTCTCATGAGTGAAATGGGTAAGTAGTTTGGTGAAGCCATCTGCAGGCATCTCTTTTATTCCTATCCACCTAATTGATATGTGGCATTCTTGGACCTCCTGGCAGAGCCAGTGGTTATGAATGTTGATATGGCAGAGCTTTATCACTATTCAGAGAGAATCCTCCTGGAGTAACTGTATCACCTGAGTGTTGTTGTTGTGAATAATCAGTTTGCACTGGAGGTTAAATCTCATTTGTTTGAAGAGTCTCCTCCACCAATATGCCTCACAAGCAGTAGCAGATATAGTGAGTAATTCAGATTTGGTGGAAGATGTGCTCACAGTCTGTTGTTTGGCAGACTTCCAGTCAATTATACCTCCAAAAAGTGTAAACACTATCCCATGAGTACTCTGCTGAGTAGTAGCATTATCAGCAAATGCCACATCCATGTGGACACAGAACACCAGTTCATTGTCAGTTGAGGCACTGTATTTAATTGCTAGATGGTGGGTTTAATATCCATGAGCAATAAGGTGATTAATGAGATTGCCATGCTTGGGGCTGGGCCAAACCATGTGGTCCACCAGAGCACTCACAGTGTACATGAGATCAGGCTGAGTGCTGATGGAAGGGTAAATAATGGATCCTATTTTGCATTGATAATTGTGAATCTGCTGTAGAGTTAGTGAGTCATCATAAGAAAGCATTGATTCAGTTAGTAGGGGAGCATGATAGGGTCTGTAACATTCAACACTGAATTTTACAACTATTTTGATCATATAGCTGTCCTGGCACAACCAGAGTTTCTTAGCAGCATGATCTCAGAGAACTTAAATTTCCAAAAATCATTGAAGCTCTCCCATATCCCTAAGTTTGTAGATCTTCATTAATACCTCTGTGAAATTCATGAAGACTGTCTTATTCCTCCTATAATATAAGATGATGATGTCATCAACATAGAAAAACACCATAAGGCCTAGCCCTACAAATAGACACAGTTCTTTGGGTACCTGGGTTAAACCTAGCTTTTTCAAAGTCTTTTTCAATTCCTCATTCCACAGTAGGGGAGATTCAGGAAGTCCATATAGGGCCCTAAGGAGGAGCAAAAGTTGGCTGGGAAGTTCATATTCAGGGGGTAGTTTGATGTAGATCTCACTATCTACCATTGCATTCAGGAAGGCATTAACTGTGTCATATTAGTGTGCTTTGAGGTTAAATGCAGTGGTGATGACCATAAGGAGTTGAAAAACCTTCAGTGCAAGGGTTGCAGATCTTATCTCTACCATGTCATTTTTCCATAGATCTCTGTGTATGACAATGCAGGCCTTAAACTTTGTAATGAGGCTATTGGTATTGAATTTGTAGGTAAATACCCACTTGAGAGGTAAGGCCTTCTATTTTGCAAGTCATTCAGGTACAGGTCTCTAACACTGTTTTTGCTTGAGGGCATCATATTTAACCTGCACAGCTTTTCATCATTCTTCTCTGAATTCATGTTTCATAGCAGACTTCCAACTGCATGGCAGAGTGGGTAAGCAGTCACAATGAAGACAGTGGGGTGGAGCTTCATGTGTTTTTGCAGTTGCAAACATGGTGTAGAACCCTGGGGCATTATCTAAATTATCCAAGGCAGCAATGTAGTCAGTGTGATCTGGGTTAGGTTTTTGGGATCTGCATCCAGAGAGTATATTGTCAGAGGTGATATTACTGTATATTTTCCTTGAGGGGACCACTGGATCTCCATTCAGGGTTGACAGGTCTTCCTGTAGAGATCTAAGTAGTTAGTTGGAGGGGTCTTCTGAGTCAGGGTCAAGTTCAGTATTCAGATTGTCAATATATTGGATTCTGCTAATTGGCATTGTAAATTTGGGGGAGCCTGCAGTGGGCATAGGAGTTGGTTCCAGGGTTAGTAATGCCTGAGATGATGAATCTGGCAATGTTTTTGAAGCCAAAGGGGCTATTGTAGAGGTAGGTGTAGAGGGTTTGGTAGATCTGTGAACCATGATTTCATTGTTGGAACTTTTGTATTCTGAGACATCAAACCTCACAGTTTTTGGAATGTCATTTGAAGGTAGTAAATTTGCTGGTACTGAAGACATCAGAGGAAGCTACTTGGGTAAGTTCTCAGGATCAAAAAAGACATCTTCATTGAATGTGACATCTTGGGTCTCTATAACCTTTTGCTCTTGTGGGAGCCAGATCTGAAAAATATTATTTGCCACATATCTGACTAAGTGTCTAATTTTTGCATGCAGGGCAAGTTTTCAGAGCTTCAGGATGATCTTATTGAGGATAAAGGCCTGGCATCCATATGCATGTAGGTGGCTGAGGTTGAGATTTGTGGTTTTTTGGAGATAAGCAGCTAAGGCCTGTATTAGAGCTTTCCATTTCAGTTGACAGACCAGTGTTCAATTTAGTAAATAAATTGCTGCTATACAGACCTCTGGCCAGAGGTCTTCTGGAAGATTTGCTGCAATTCAAATGGTGTGGGCAAGGATAGTTATCATACCTCCTGAGCATTCTACTGTGCTGTTGGATTTCAGAGTTTGAGCAGGAGATTGATCAATATAAATACTGTGCAGTTCTGTGTGATCTGTAAATGCCTTGGTAAGTGAGGTCTCCCTGTCTGTATGAACAGTTAGAACATGGAGATTGTAGTGTTTTTTGACTTCATTAATGAATTTTTTGAGGAATTCCTTGCATTGATCTTTGGTCAGGAGCACCTCTGCCCTGTGAGTGTAGATGAGTGGTTCATAGACATGAGCAAGATATCTATCTCCATTGTAAGCCAGAGATATGTGAGTTAAATTAAAATGAATGACTTCAAATGACTTATCTCCTCTATTCATTGGTGTTCAAGAGATTTGAAGATGTGCTTTTCCCCTCCTGCAATTAATGCAGTCTATAGTTCTGGGGCTGCCTGTCAGGTGAGCTCCAGTGATGGATTTGGGCAGATGTTCAAGAGCTTTGGGCCCTAGGTGACCCAGGTGTTTATGCCAGAGGGCTGTAGTAGCCAGTATAGGAACCCAAGGAAGTGTTCAGGTGGTATAGATGGCCTTATTTTCATTAATAATAGGGTTGTATTTGAGAATGAACTTCTCATAGTGATGTTGTAAGTAGAATAGAATATTACCTCCCTTATCAATTAACCTGCAATTTAATTCATTGATTCTGACACCCTGTCTATTGAATGCAGGAGCTGCTGCAATATTTGTAAAGAATGTGGAAGTATAGGTGACATCTCAGAGAATGTAATGTTTTTTACTGTGGGGGGTCTGCAGGCATACAGGGATGTTGCTGTGGCCATGGATTGGGACTATAGTATCTTCAGCCTGCATTGATTCCTTAACAGGGTGAAAATTGTGAAAATGTTGGAGGTCATTACAAATGTGTTGGCTTGCTCTGTTATCATATATGAAGCTATTCTTGAGTGGGTAGTGTTCATATTGAGAAGAATCACTGCTAAAAATGACTGTAGTGATTGTGAATGTGTCTTTAAAGGAGTCATCTGAGTCTTCTGGTGGATTTGATTTGGAAGTAATGGCAGTGTTAGTGTCATTTTTTGAGGTAGGGGGGGAGGCTGTTTTTTCATCCTTTTCCTTCTTCCATTTTTTCAGGGCAGATTCTACTAATTACTTGGTTTTGGGGATCTTGAGTGCCCTTTTAACCTTCTTTTCCTTATCTGAATCTGAATTGAAGCTCTTCAGGCAGTTATCAAGGTTAATATAGTAGCAATCAGCCCAGTAGTGTTTGGATCTGCAAAGACATGCTCTGGGGATATTTGATTGATTACCCCCTGTTTTTGCACCTGAGTCTGATGGTTTTTCTGAGTCCTTTGTCATTGAGTTTCCTTGATATGTTGCAAAGGCTGCCACTGATGTGTTTGTATAGGTCTCTTTGGCAGTGGCAGTCCTAAGGTCATCACAGAACTGCTCCACCAAATTGTCAATGGAGATCATAGGTTTATCAGATTTCTCATGCTTACTGATACTAATCCTCTGTATCTTGCTCCAGTTTGGATCAACCTTTTGGACTGCTTCTAGGAATTTGAAGATGCCAGAATATTCATTCTTATGATCTTTGATGCTGTATTCAACTATCTTGGCATGGGACAACTGCCAGTGTTCCACCCAGTCAAACATGTTCTCATTCTGCAGGCCACAAGATAATTTGATATATTTGCAACTCAGTTCAACCTCTCTCCATTGACTGGTTGGTGCTTTTTGAGATTTGAGGATTTGAACCATCTGATGAGGATCTTTCACCCCCCTGAGGGAATGTCTGACCTCCTGTGTGATGTGCTCATAGATGTATGTCATCACTGCTTTTGCTGCTACCATATAACTTTTGAAGTCCTTCTTCTGTATGGTGTACACTCACACAGTCTGATTCTGTTTGTCTAGAGGTTTTGTGAAATCTTCTGTATAGGAATTAGGTTTGATAGGCAGTGTAGCAGGGTTCTTGAGAGTCATATAGCATTTGAAATTATTAGTGTGAATGACATAGAGTATGTTCTCATACCATTCATCCCAATCCTTGGTATCAGATAGAACAATTTTGGTGCTGTTCAATGACATCTCAGAGGTAGGGGGAGGAGGAGGATAGTTATAGGATCAAATCAATTGGTTCTTCAGGCAAAGAACATGCAATATAGAGTGAAGATTGAAGAAATGATGAAAATAAGAGCATATAGGATGTCTAGTATGCAGTGGAAGTTTCCAGGCTTATAACTGTGAAATTCCAACTAGACTAAAAAGAATCAATCCTTAGAGGCTAGTGGTCTTCAAGTATGTTTGACAATACTACTCCATACTCTAGAAGATCTAGATGAATACCTACTATAAATACCTAGGCAGCTAACTTACTATATAAATACATACTCAGCTAAGCCTGATCAGGAGACCTAAGGCAGCCTCCAGCTCCAGCTATAGCCTGGAATCCTGTGATGGAGGGAGAAGACTGGTTGGATTGAAACCTAGTGAGAGAGAACTGGCTATATTCATGGATAAGTAGTGTGGTCATGTGGTCACTAATAGCACTTTGCCATGATGGCCAACATCCTGTACCCAGTACAGTATATCATTATGTAATCATCCAGAAAATCAGCTTTGAAATTACATTTTCCTGATACAAAGAAATTCCCTTCTCTCTCTTTATGTTCTTCAACCACCCATCTGGGCACAGCAGTTCATAATTTATAAATACCTTGCAAATCATCACTCTGATCAGCCTTTTAACTTGACTTGTAAGTTTGCCAACATTTTATTATCCCCAGTACAATTCAACTACAGCTCATCTATAGCCCAGAACTTAAGAGATATTACATTCACAACTAGCTCACAAATGTCTATCATATAGATAGTAAAGCTTTGCCATTATTGGCTATATAAAAGATCAACCTACCACAGCACATCAGTCCTGGGACATTGGTATACCCCCTGTTCATTTGGTAGCTCTTTTAGAGTATTGATGACAAACATGCTGTGCCTATCAGTATATCTTAATAACTAACAAATATTAGTATCAAACAAATAATAGAGCCTGCATCAGTTAACCCCAGCACTGCTCCCATGCTCACTGCTCCTACACCTACTCCTCCTACTCCTACTACTCTCATGCCTACTACTCTCATGCCCATTACTCTCATACCTGCTGCTCCCACACCTACTGCTCTCACACCTGCTGCTCCCACACCTACTGCTCTCATACCTGCTGCTCCCATACCTGCTGCTCCCACACCTGCTGCTCCCACACCTGCTGCTCTCACACCTGCTGCTCCCATGCCTACTGCTCCCATGCCTGCTGCTCCCACACCTGTTGCTCCCACACCTGCTGCTCCCACACTCACTGCTCCCACACTAGTTGCTCCTATACCCACTGCTCCTCTGATGCCTACTCCTCTAATACCTGCTTCTCTGATACCTACTGAATTGACACCCACTGAACCATCCAATGCCCACCTTGATCAAAATCCAGTCAATGATCATCAAGTTATTCTGAAACAGATATTTCCAGACCAGTTTACCATCACCTATGGTGATACTGTCCTCAGGTCAATGCATGATGTCATTGCATTCAAAAAAGATGCTAGGGAAAACTGAATGTCAAAGGAATATGCTGAGCTCCAGGTCTAAATGAGCCAACAGATGATAGAGTTGGAATATCTATTCAATTCAGCATTCATAGCATACTTAGACTTCCATTAAGATGACAGTGATTAGGCCAGATTCAAAAAAACCCTAGAATGGCACAAGAGCTTTGGCCTTTTCCTTAACCACAAGAAAGAGGCACTTAGCAATCAGAAAAAGCTCCATTCTGCACAAGACACTATTGCATGACTTTAGGGTGAGGAAGGGACCAGTTTTATAAGTAGTAAACACCACTTCATCACTTGCATAATTGCAACTATAGTCAAAGCCTACCCTTGCATGGGAGATGCAATTATACATTTCAACTGTTCCATTTTCATCTGGCTTACCAATCCTGATCACATGAAACATGATGACCTGAATCTTACTACTGGAGATGTTACTCACTTCAGTAAAGAACTTATCAAACTGCTGCTCAAGCCACTAACCCAAGATGAATTGAAGTAGATTGGCAGCTATATTAGGCAATCAGGGTGGCTAGAACCTGGCATTATTGCTCATGAAGCCTTAACTCTGCCATCCCTTGGCAGTGACAAGTAAAGAGTACAGGAACTGAGCAGCAGAGTATGAGAAGACATTAATAGGCTCTATACCTCCTATAAATAATGTCATTTACTAATATTATTTGCAGCAGGATATGCACCAAGCAGGTCCCAATGAACAACATGGACACATGAACACTGTAAGTTTTATATCTCTCAGAATTGCATCCCCAGTTGCTAACCTTCTATCTGGTTTAGGCTCAGCAGCCTGCTCCTACCTACCATGATGGTACTAATAAGGTAGATATTGAGAGTCAGAGCATCAACAAAATAAGTTCTATAGCTTATATTAGAAGTACTGATTGCTAATTTTCTACATGGGATAGAACCTATCAATCCAGGGTGATCTCCACCAGGAAGATAGTGATGAAAGTGGCACTAACCTCCTAGAGAGTGTAAGTTCCATATCTCTTATCAGCAGTGCTTAATTACTAATCCTGTACCTGGTATAGGATAAACATGCCTCAGCTAAGAAGCAAGATGAATGTAAACAAACAGATGTAAGTTTTACACCTCTTTTTAGTAGTTGAAATTCCTAACATACTATAGAATAAACAATAAACCCTGCCAAGCCAGGAAGATTCCAGTGGAGCTGAAGATAAAAGTGATGACAACCACTCAGCAACTGTAAGCTCTATATCTCTTATTAGTAGTGCTAATTACTAATCATATACCCAGTATAGGATAAACAACCTTTATCTACTCACAAACCCCCAGCCAGATAACCCCATAAAGCCACAACTGTAAGCTCTATATCTCTTATTAGTAGTGCTAATTACTAATCATGTACCTGGTATAGGATAAACAACCTTTATCTACTCACAAACCCCCAGCCAGACAACCCCATAAAGCCACATCAGATTGTTGATGCCAACAGACTATATCTCCTGAAACAAAACATGCCCTACAGAGAATTTTAGCAGTATCAGACAATTCCCATGATGTTAGTGATATCCATAAGTTACTCAGAATTGTATCTGGCAAGTTTGATGATCTGTGTACTAACCACTGTGTGCAATTCACCACTATAACCAGTCTCAAGGGCCCCAAGGCTGGAGTTGGTCCCTCAGAAATTATCAAGCAGCTAGATATCTTATTCATGATAAAGCACTGGGAGTTGATGCCAATAAAGCCACAGTATTGAAAATGGTTTGAAAATGGAATCAAGCCCAAACAGGAGGTGAACCTTACACTGCCATTTCAATATCAACCCATAATCAAGTCAAGCATGGATGACCCAGTTAGCCATGTGGATATGCTTGATAACAACCTTGCTAAGAATCTGGAGTGTGCTGACCCTGGGATCTTCAATGTGGAGAATTTTCAAGTCCATACTGCAATTGAGGTGCAATGAATCATGAAGCATTGGTGGGAGGCAATTATGCAGAAGGATGGGTTACTAATAACCATTTCAGAAATTACCAAACAGGAGGCTGAAATGTACCACTATCACTCCTATAATGACCCAACCCATGGGCACATGTGGCTCCAATGATTTTCATTAACCCAGTAACTTCTATGGCAAGATCCTACTATATACCTCCTGATGCATATTCTCCTCCCAGATAATCCTGAATGTATTCAGGTATTTTCTGATCCTGCATACTTCTTGCCACTCAATGACTCCATACAGCCATTCATCTGCAAAGCTCACCCCAATGATTACAAAGATTCACATGATTTATCTCTGCATGATCATGTTTTCCTTCATTTCTCACTCCAGGAAGAGGATGATAACTTCTGCTATAAAGTGGTAGCTGGGGTTGCAGATCATATTCACAAGCTAGACTTTAAAGATAAGGGTATCCATACATTTTCACCTGGAGATGTCAACAAGCTGGGCCTTTCTACAGTAAAAAGTGTATGTGAGTTAGGGGGTGTTCATGTCATACATCCATTTGCAATGTATGCTCCCCATGGCAAGAGCTCTTATATTTCTTTGGCTGCCTCATTCATTGGTGTGGGTGATGATGGTGTCCAAATGAGGGTAGATGACCTGCTATTACAGGGAAAATTTACAAGAGTATTAGCACAAATGGAGCTGCCATCTGTTGGGCCACACTCTATACATAATGTTAGACCTCCAAAAGCCAGCTATAAGAAGTTCCCACCATCATTTCTCATCCATGGGGGATCATATGTTGGGCAAGCAGTTGCAGGTCTGCACCCATGGGATGATGGGATGATCAAGGAAGAGCAGAGAGTTTTACTTGGGTTAGATCACAAGAAAGCTTGGAATGTCATTGAATGTTACTGCAAGGAAATCAAGCAAAGTATCTTGCAGCACTGGGACAATTTACAATCCAATGAACAGCAAGAGTTTCAACATAACTCTTACTTTCTCTAGTGGGAACAGAACCTATCAGTCAAACTAAAATTCCACCCTGCTGCTGATGTCTATTTTGACATCATTACCATCTCATTAGGTTCAGATGATGAGTTAACTGATGAAGATGCAAAGTCTGATTCTACTAGTAATAAACCAGCCAAGAGGAAGATTAAAGAGAATGTAGGTTCAGAGGGGGGCAGGAAGCAACAGAAGATTACTGATGTAGAAGAGTAGTCTATTGAAGGTTAAGGGTTTTCTTGTTTTTGTACCTTAGTTACTTTTTAACTTTTATTTTATGCTTTCATATATTATGTTTCAGCCTTGTTTTCCAGCTGCATTATGACAAGAATGCCATCTTTTCCTTCTTTATGTGGCCATTCTGTTATGACCAGGGTACTCTAAGTAGATACTCTGGGTGAATAGCATGTGAGAATGGTGGCATGTGACTCTACTAGTGTGAATAGAAGGTTATGTTCTAGCACATCTATAGTTTAACCTTAATAGCATCACCCACTTAGACAGCTCCATGATACCTCACAAAAGATTAATCAATCTCATACAGCTATGTGCACCACTATTGCAAATAACCACTATCATCTCTGTCTTTCTTACTATTTGGTGAATGGACACACAAAATCTATGGGTTAATTGCATGAGGGAATCTACAGGTTAATTGCACAAGGGAATCTACAGGTTAATTGCATGAGGGAATCTACAGGTTAATTGCATGAGGGAATCTACAGGTTAATTGCATGAGGAAATCTACAGGTTAATGCACAAGGGAATATGGAGAAGTCTACTGGTTACTATGCCAGAGAATCATCCAGCTTTCTTCTATTTAACCCTTGTTGACAACTTCCACATCTATGATCTTAACATCCCCTAAGTTTATATATAGGCCTTGCCAGCTTTCATTATTTCAGTAGTAGCAGTCCATATTACATCAGTATTCACATCAGATGCATTTTTAGAAAAGGCTTTTACATGGGATTGGTTTCTATGCAATATGCTGGCTGCCCTATTTGTAGTTGATGAGATTTCCCCCTACTTATGGACTTGGATATTCCTCCTACTAATGGATCTCAGAGATTTAGGTATTCCCCCCCACAGCAGAATTTGGATATCCCCCATATTGGTTAGCTTGGAAATCTCTCCTATCAGTGGATTTGGACATTCCCCCTACTCATAAATCACAGGGATTTGGATACCCCCCCACAGTGAGATTTTGATATCCCCCATATTAGTGGGCTTGAAAATCCCCAGTATCTGCAATTTCAGATGTCCACCCTACTCAGAGATTCAGATATTCCCTCTACTGGTGTCTGCTTGAAGCCAGTCAAGAAAAGCTGTTGCTACAGCTATGACTGTACTATCCTTAGGGTAAGTAGGCTATTACTTTCTCTTACTTCTTGCTCTACATTAACATTATTCTTCTTTGCTATAGCTTCCAAAGTGTACCCACCATTCTTGGATTTCAAGAAGATACTGATCCTTCAGCATGGAGCCCTTGATGTTTATAGAACAGACTAAACTTGAGGGCTTTAAGAATGTACTTGCATGATCTTGGATAACTATTCAAGCTTGCTGCAGACAAGCTAGGTATTGATTTACATCAATAAATGGACTCTTACATTGTTAGTACCATATAGCAGCAATATCTCTATCCACACTTTCAGAAGCTAGATTGACAAACATTGCCACCCTAGATCCTGTGGCCTGCCTCTGCCTGATCCAGCTACAAACCTTAAGGTGTCCTCAGATTTTATAATGCAGACTCCAGTGGGATTGCAGCATAGACTTCCATAATAATCAATTACATCCCAGATCTATGACCTAGAAAGACTTAGGTATGACTATAAGTATTATTCTACAACTTATTCTATCAATCTTACTACTGACAAGTTAGATATTAACTTGTACTTCCCCATCAATTCCTAGCTCTCTATGCTAATTTTACCTGCTTATAGTACCTTTCTTTCATGGTTGGCCCATAGATATATCCAGTGACAAACCTTAAATTATCTACAGATTTTATTTCCTGGGTCCTCCAAGTTAAAGATATTTCCCAGATCCTCTTGATTGGAATATTTCCTGGAATCTTCCAAGTTAAAGGTATTTAGTTAATGCTTATTTGCCACAGATTGAAACAGCAGCTTTCATCAACTAGCAACTAACTATGCTAGTGGTGAGGTGGTTGGGAAATTCCTAAGACTGGTTGGACTCCTAGAAGAGAATTCTCAATACAGCTGCTACATAATACTTCAAAATCTAGAAGGGGTGATGATGCCTGCTATCAGTTAGATACTCCAGTACCTATATACAAGGCCTATCACAACTCTTTCTCTTGGTTCTACTTTGGATAATAGTAGATGTTAGGTGCTGCACTGTGCTACACACTGTGCCCATGCACATGAAGAAAGGCACTGCCAAGCAGGTGGCAGTTTCTTCCATTTTCTTACCCAAGTATAGTTACTTCCCAATGCCACTCAGTTCATTTATTTTTGTTTACTTTTTAAAACCAGAATGTTTTCCCCTCCTGTTTTAGTTAGCAGAATCAATAAGAGCCATGATTTTTAATCCATTCCAATCAGTTGAGGTATTTCCTCAATCATATCATTGATCTCATTCTCATGTAATACTGCCAAGCAGGCAATAATGCTACATTGCCACATCCATCTCTTTTTCATGATAGCCTGCATGTGACTTATGTAGCTAGATATAAAACATACTTAGAACCATCCTTACCTTAAGGATTGATCCTTTTTGGTCTAGTTGGATTCTCACAGTTATGAGCCTGGACTCTTCCACAATGTGCTAGACTTCCTATTCACATTGATTATCATTATTTCTACCATCTTTACCCTATATTGCAAGTATTTCACTTGAATATCTGATTCTATACAACCTCCAACTGTCCTTGCTACAACAAGATGTCGACCAAAATCATCCTCAATGATACAAAAGACTGGGATGAATGGTACAAAAACATGTCATTTATTGCCTGATCCAATGATTTTGAACTCTATATGAATTTTGATATGGACCCAGAGCCTGCTCCAGAACGCCCTAAACCATACAAACAGGACAAATCTATGAAGGTTGAGGAACAGAACCTGGCAGCATGTGAGTAGGCCCTGTTGAAAAAGGACTATGAGGAATATAGAGTGGCAGAGAAGGCAGTATCAATATACATCCTTAAGTATATATCTTGGGATGTACAGCAATGCCTGGGGGATGAGATAAATCCTCAGGAAATAATTCATCTGCTCAAAGCAGAAAAAGCTCCCACCAACTGCTGGAGGGAAGTTGAACTCAGTAATGACTATATCAAACTCTCTGCCAGTCTGAAAAACAAGAATCCTTTTGACTGGGTGAGGTGCTGGCAGGTGGCACAAAAGAAAATTGTTGAATATGGCATAAAGGATCATAAGAGCAAATGTTCTGCTATATTTAAATTCCTTGAAGCAACCATCAAAATCAATGCCAACTAGAGCCAGATCCAGAGATCTAGCATTCTTAAACATGAAAAGACTGGAAAAGAGTTGATCTCTGTTGATATTTTGGTGGAAAGATTCCATGATAAACTCCATACCATCAGTGCTGAAGAATCCTATAACCAAATATCAGCTACATTCACAATGTTTAATGGCATGAAGGCAGAAGGGAAAGATACAGAAAAACCATCAGACTCACAGTAAAACTCAGGGGGTAATTGATTAGATTCCCAGTGATCCAAACAGATATGCACATGCAGAGGAAAACATCTGATTGCCAAATGCTTCTATATCAACCTGATAGTCTGCCCAAAAAACTTCATTCTGAATCCTGATACTGAGAAAAAGGTCAAACAAATCCTGGAATCAAATAAGAAGATCAAGAAGATAGCAGAAAAAGCTATAGCAAAGTCCAAAAAGGATAAGAAAGCTGGTGAGGAATCAAATTTAAAGACCCCAGTAACCCTGAAAAATGACACCAATGCTGCTATCACTTCTGAATCCAAATCTGCCAGAGACACAGGTAAGGCCTTTAACAGCACATTCACAACCACCCTGGTCATTCTTAGTAATGATTTTTCTCAGATTGACAACTACCCACTCAAAGATAGCTTCATATATGATAATGGAGCAAATTGGCATGTTTGTAATGACCATCAATGTTTTCAGGATTTTTGTGTTGTCAATGAAAAGATGCAGGCCAGAGATAACATGACTCACCACCCAACAAACTCATCCACCCAATAAACTCTGTTTTTTCCCTTCAACCACTACAACCACCCAGCTTCAACCACCCATCATGCCACCCAATGAGGCGATTATAGAGTCAGCAATTGAACAATTGAATAGCCAATTGACTCCTCAATATGCTGAGGTAGCAAAAGAATTCAGAATCAACCACATTACATTGATGTGGCAGTTCAAAGGCCAACAGGTGTCCCAGACAGAGGCATCCTCAACTTACTATCAAAATCTCACAAATACCAAAGAACTACATCTTCTATTCCATATAAACAAGCTATCCAACTGCAGCTTCCCTGTGACACCCCAAATACTACAGAATTTTGTGTTTGAGATCACCAAATCACCTGTGGGAATCAACTGGGTGTCTCACTTTTGTGAGCACCACAAAGCAAAGATCAAGAGCATATATCTTCACACCCTGGATCAAAAGAGGAAGCAGGCAGATAACAACTACTACTTTAAGAACTTCTTTACCCTAGTAATTGATGTTTTTTTGCTTCATTTCACATTCAATTCTATAAGATTTTGACTGACTTCCATTGAATTGAATAGCTGCAGGAAAAAATCAAGAAATACAATATCCTACCCCAAAACACCTACAATTTCAATGAAAAAGGCTTCCTTCTCAGGCTCCTATGTACAGTCAAGCAAATCATCTCTATAGAATCTATCAAACAGAAGCATACAATTAGAACTGTGCAAGACAGTAGTAGAGAATTCATCTCACTGCTGGCAGGCATTTGCACTGATGGAACTACAATCCCACCCACACTCATCTACCATGGGGAATCTAGAGACATGCAAGATACTTAGCTAGAGGATTTTTGCCCTGAAAAGGATCAGGTGTACTTCACTGCTTCAGAGAACAGATGGAGCAATGACAAATATGGGTTAGTCTGGCTGCAGAAGATGTTTAACCCCTATATAAAAGCTAAGGTGGGCTGCAGGTGGTAGCTTCTTATATTGAATGGCCATTCATCTCATATAAATATGGCCTTTATAGATTTCACAGAGCAGAATTGAATTTTGCTTGCAGTCCTTCCTCCCCACTCTACACACCATTTACAACCACTAGATGTTGGGATATTCAGACTGCTCTTAAAGGCTTATTCAGAACAGTTAGATTTCTATATGCACTCTGGCTACAGCTTCCTACATACTATAAAATGAGATTTTTGGCAATTATTCTACTCTGCATGGGAGGCCTCTACAACAGTGGAAAATATTAAATCCACCTTCATGGCAACTGGCATACACCCCCTGGACCTACCCCACATTCTCAAAAAGATTCAAATACACCCACTTACCCCCCCCAAACTGCTCCAGCCACATACACCTACATCTATACAAGCTTTGCAAGGCCTGGTGAAGCAGGTAAATCAACATCACCACTAACTTTCTACTGGCATTAAGAAAATTCTTCACACCAGGGAGAATCTTGCTCTTGATAAGGAGGTTCTCTTAATAGAAAATAAGAGTCTCCAGAATGCTCTAAATAACAAGAGAAAGCAACACAAACAGGGTAAGCATTTGGGCTTGCTCAATCCATCAAATCCCTCCCTAGCTCAATTCTTTTCACCTACAAAGGTGCAGGCCACAAGGGAGCAAGCTGACACTACCAAAGCTGCAAAAATCAATGAGCAGGCCTGCAAGGAGGAAATGAAGCTTCAACAGGTGATTCTTCATGAGTAAAAGCAGGCAGAGCTCACAGAGCAAAAGAAACAGCATGAGAAGAAGCATATTGAAGCTGCAGAGTGCTGTAACACTGAGAAAGCTGCTGTAGCAGTTAAATGCACTATAGAGAAGAAACAGAGGGATGAACAGAAGCTTCAACTACAAAAAGAAAAGAAAGAGTGCACTGCTACACACTATCAAGTACAGTTAGTGAAGCAGGTACTGGCACAGGCCTCAATGAGGCCTACAGGGATAGCAACAGCAAGGTCAACACAACATAGGAAGCCTATACAACCTGCTCAAAGCAGTAATATGTGCCACACACAGGCTCCCTCAGCAGAATTAATTGATATTTCATCTCCAACACCTCCTACACCACAACCCAACCCAGAGGTTCCAAAACCACAAGTTTCACATTCCAGGTGGATTATTAAGCCAAGCAATTGTTCTGTGAATTAATCATATATATTTATATGAGCTATTCTATATGTAATTTTAATGTTTAATATTTAATTTGAATATCTTATTGCATTGTGGTGTTTTCATTGAAAATTAACGTCTATATAGAGCAAAAATCAGAGTTTGTTGGGTGGAAGAGTTTATTGGGTGGTGAGTCATGTTACTGTAGTCCCAATCCATGGCCACAGCAACATGCCAGTACACCTCTAGACCCTCCATGACAAAAAATTATATACACTTCTTGATGTTACCTACACATCTACCTTCTTTACAAATATCACTGCAGCCCCAGCATTTAACCAACAGAATATAGAGATAGATGAATTAAGCTGCAAACTAATTAATAAGAAAGGTAATGTTCAATTCTTACTTCAGTATCACTATGAAAAATTCATTCTTAAATATAACCCCCCAGACAGTGCCATCTTTACTACCCAAATGCTTCCTCAGCTTCCCATACCAGCATCAACAGCCCTGTGGCATAAACACCTTGGCCACCCCAGTCCAGAAGCTCTTCAACATCTACCCAAATCCATGGTGGGAGCCTACCTCACTAACAGCCTGAAAACCACTGACTGCACAGCCTGCACCTTAGGTAAATCTCACCTCCAGATATCTAGGAAACCAATGAATAGAGGCAATAAACCCTTTGAAGTCATTCCTTTTGACTGGCCTATAATGGAGACTGCTATCTTACTCATGTCTACAACCCCCTTACCCACACTCACCAGGCCAAGATGCTCCCTACAAAAGACCAATGTGGGCCATTTCTTGAAAAATTCATCAATGAAGTTAAAAGACACTACAATTTGAAGGTTTTAACCCTTCATATGGATGGAGAAATGTCACTTACAAAGGCATTCCTCAAAAAGATCAGAACTTGCAGCATTCACATTGAACCTTCACCTTCCTGAACACTGGAATCTAATGGTGCAGCTGAACACTCAGGGGGTATGATAACTACCCTAAGCTATATAATTCAAATTGATGTAAATCTCCCTGAAGATCTCTAGCCTGAGGTATATAAGACCACTGTGTATCTTCTTAACTGAACATCAGTCTGCCAGCTTGAATGGAAGACTCTAATACAGGCTCTAGCCTCCCACCTCAGCAAACTGATGGATCTTGACCTAAGCCACCTACATGCATATGGATGCTGAGTGTACATCTTTGATAAAACCATCCCAAAGCTTCAAAAACTCGCCCTGCATGCCAAAATTGGACATCTAGTTGGATATGTATTGAATAATATTTTCCATATCTGGCTCCCAAGAGAATGAAAGGTTATAGAGACACAAGATATAATCTTCAATGAGGATTTCTTTTTTGACCCTGGAGACCTGCCTAAACAGCTTTCATTAATGTCCCCAATACCAGCAGATTTACTACTGCCAACTGACATTTCAAAAAGTGTCAGATTTGATGTTCAGGAATTCAAAAGTTCTAAAGATGAAACTGAAATCCCCACACCTTCTGATGCCTCAACACCTTCCTCCAAAACAGTAGATATGACTTCAAAAACAATGCCAGAACTGAATTCTCAGGTGTTGCTAACCCCAGAACTGACTCCTACACTGATACCTAGTTCCCCCAAATTTTTAACACCAACCAGTGGAATCCCTCAGATAGACAATCCAGACACCACACTTGATAATGACACCAATACAGATGACCTATTAAGTCAGTTACTTGAAACTCTTCAGTCAGACCTGTCATCTCCAAATGAGCCTCCTACTGCTCCAGCTAGGAAAATACATAGTGAAATATCTACTGACCACATAATCTTGGGACATCAGATTTGAAAAACCAACCTGGAGCAAACCAGCTATATCACTGCTCTTGATCATATAGATCAGTCACCAGGATTCTACAAAACATTTACTATGACCTGTAAAGATGAATCTCCACCTTACCCTCTTTATTATAATAACCTACCTCCTCTGCCCCATGGTTGAAAGGAGGCCTTACATCACAAATTTAAGAATGAATGGTTACATGCTACTCAGGTCAAATATAAAGCTCTACAAGAAAAGAAGTGTTTAAGGTGCATTCCAGAATGCAAAGCAAAATGAAAACCTCTACCTCTTATGTTGGTTTTTATGTATAAATTCAATATGAATGGAATCCTTCTTAAGTTTAAGACCTGTATCATCATTTGCAGAGATCTTTAGAAAGATGAAAAAGCAGAGACTAGATCTATAACCCTTGCATTGAAAGTCTTTCATCTTATTATGGCTATTGCAGCTGCATTTGATCTAGAGACTCATCAATATGATGCAGTAAACACCTTTCTCAATGCCATTCTCATTGATGAGGTCTACATCAAACCATCCCCTGGTTATGAATTTCCTGGATACATGTTGCTCCTCCTTAGGGCCCTATATAGTCTTCCCAAATCTGCCTTACATTGAAATGATGAATTAAAAGCTGAAACTGCCTGCAAATCCACCTGCACCAGCAGCTGCATTTCCCCCTGTACTGGATCTATACATTGTATGCTAGTCATCCTGAGACACCTGCACTACACCTACAGTCTGTATTCATGCTGTGGCCCACATCCCAGCTTCTATTCTCTCAGTTCAAATAGTGTCACAGCAGGTAGATCCAACCCTGCAGTCTCATCAAAAGAATGTGTGCTTTTATTTCCCTTCCCTATTAACTGCCACTTCTGTAGGCTCAATGCTAGATGATAGAATCCAACAGATCTTCTTCTTGATCTCACTATATGTATCCAAAAGCCTGTACATAGTGAAATGATATGGTGCAATAACATATTTAACTAATGGTCATAGAGTATCAAGTAAACCCTGCACCTCATTGGCAAGTTCCTTTACCCTCACTAGCATAGCATCCTGAGCTAACAGGTAGCACATCAGCTGATGATTCTCAAGTAAGAGCTCATCCACTCAGGTAGCTAGCTCATCAGCACACTCAGTTTCTGCAGGGCATTTCTTAGTGAGATCATATAAATGATTCCAGGCCTGTTTGTTGATGCCATTGAAATTGAATCTGTCACTGGATGCCAGGAGGGAATGTAATGGGGTGACAACTAATTGGCCAGGGGTAGAAGAGAGATCAGTTATCACATTGTTAGTAACTGCAGGAGATAGCATAGTGTGATGCATCTTTAAAGGGCATTCATCATCTTGAGCATCAGTAGAATTAAGGGAATTGTGGGGTTGTTTGCAAGGACATTTAGTATTGGAGACAGCCTAAATAGAAATTAAATAATGTCCCTAAAAAGTGGTATTCAATCCTACCCACCTTGTACACTTGTCACACCTCCTCCTCTGTGGAATCTGCATAGAAATGCTAGGAAGAAACAAGCAGGTATTAGTAAAGAATGTAGAAGGGGTCTCTGATACTAGTAGCTATCATATCTTTTGAAACCTCTCCCATGGCCACTAACTGTACTTCTTAATCCTCCATCACTTGTAAAGGGTTGCTATTTACTGTGAGTCCATTGCTTATCATTTCAGGAGCTTCAGCTGCAGGCACCACTGAATTGGGTATCCTTGGGGATTGTCCTGTTCAAAAATCAATGGTGTAGGGGGGATGGTGTTGTGTGGTCAGGAGGGGAAGTGTTTTTTTTTCCCAGGTGGTTCAGGTTGAAAAAGAGATCACATTGTTGGACCCTCCACATGTTACTGGGCCCTTAAGCTTATGTCAGCTGCATGATGGCACAGATGCATTCTGGTTTTTAGAATACATAGAGCTTCTTTCAATACTGCACTAATCTGTGCCAAAAAAAATGGACCAAGGGGGAATACTCTGTATTCTGCTCTCAGATGAGGCAGGAAGAGGATGTCTATCTTTCACCACCTGGATTTGGCCAATTAATGATCTGGTATGGAAGTATTTGGGGATTTTTATTGGTGGCAGAAAAAAGGTTCAAAATGAAATTTATAGTCAAATCAATCCCAAATTATCAGCATTTCAATTAAAAACCACTAATTCTCACCCTGTATTTTGTGAAACTGTGATAACTCATAATTTATAGTGGGCTGGCACATATTGAACCCAGATTAGAGTTTAATGACAATTAATTACCTGAATAGGAAATAAATCAATAGTTCACTTTGAACCATCAATGGACTTGGTCCAATCTGATCCCAAATGCCCTGTGCAAGGATATTGGCTGTAATCTGTTATGCTCCACTATTCAGATTCTGTGCCAGATCTGTATAAACAGGCCCTTCTTCACCCATTTTTTTCTTTCAGGGAGACCCCAAAAGTGCTTTCACACATTTTTTTTGTGTTTTTCCATGTTTTCCAGATTCCAATTCCACAGCTCTCTCCCCAATCAGGCATAGTGCAGTCAGCAGCGCCCATGGGGGGTTGGACAACCCAGAAAAAATGGATAAGAATTAGTGGCCATTTTACACACAAGAAGTTCCCACCTTTCTATAGCTTGGAGAGGTGGACACCAAAGTTATCAGCACAACTGATATCTTATTGAAAAATCAACATGAGAGCACTTCAGAGTGGACTCATGAACAGACCAAATGGTCCATACAATCAAAGGTGCTATATTACTGAATTCTCACAGCCTGTGAGGCAATGTTCAGACTGTACTAGGCACTCTGGAACCAGATAACACTGTAGCTCTGTAGGAGAAAATCAACAATGAGTATGACCTCTATGGTTCTTAGAAGCCAGATGACAAGCTTACCCCCCATGCCAGAGTTTATAAGCTTATTGGATACAATGGAACATCTATTTATTGGCTTTGGGACCCTGAATTGGATAAGATCCTAATCACCAGTGATGTTTGTTTTGTTAAGAATGAGGAAGATACTCATCTCAAACCTGCTGTGACCCTGAAAACTGATGTTCATATTCCTAAAACTGATGATTATGTGTATACCCTTGAGAATAACCCTATGGCTCCTAAATTTAGTTCACAAACTGAATGGATTCAACCTGCAGAGGCCTTCATAGCTTATATCCCATGCTACACAGAAGCTCTGCACATCCTCACATCCTTTTGCTCACACTCCTTAGCTTAGATTAGTCAGCCCCACTGATGACACCTGTTGGCCATAGGCCTCCATTCCCGATCTAGCTTAGCATATCATGTGATCATAGGATAGATAGATTCTCACCTCCAAGATTAATATGAGAGTCTTCAACCTTCCCACAGGTTATAACCTAGTATAGTGTTTTTTAAATGAAAAACACTGCATCAACATCTAGGGAGATTCACAAACATCTACAGATAGTACTGCTGCAAATAGAACAGGAAATCCACTTGATTTCATGTTATTTCACACAAATTGCCCTTTTATTTTGATTTTGATATCAGATTTAAAACACCCCCATTGAGTCATTCATTCTCAATGTGTTTTCTTATTTAACTGGCTCAATATCACTACTGCAATGAGCAGTAGCTGTGGCCTCCAAACACCACTCTCAGGGAGTAATCCCCATGTTGTCAAGCTTTCCCAGTCCATGTTACCCCAGTCTGCCAAAGCCAAAGGAAAAATGCCTGCCCAGGAAGATGATGATGACCTCTATGAGGACATGGAGGATCTATTGAAACCAACTGACATGGATGAGACTGAGGATGTTCTCCAGCAGGAACACTTATCTTGCCCAAATTGTTGCATATTGGATGGCAGTATTGGATGTTATCACAGCACCAGTTGTCCTGCATTTAATAGATCTGAAATCAATATCAATACATCTACATTTGAATGCTCAATCCAAGACCAAGTTGCACATCCTGAATGTGAATGCTCTGTGGCCCAAGAATGCAAGTGTGAATGTTTTGAAAATTGTCAACAAGACTGTGATCAGTCTGAAATCCATGATCATTCTGAATTCCAATGTTCATTCACTGCCTCAAGCCTCAGTGAGTTCAACATTGTTGGTGGAGATCTGGATAAACCAGTCATGATGACCCAGGGTACCATGATGGCAATGATGCAAACTCTTTTGAATGCCAGTCATCAATCTACATCTTCACCTGCCATGGATTCTATAAAGGAAGAGCTCTGTGAATTCCAAAAGGAAACCAAATCTGCCCTTGAGACCAAGTCTGTCACCATGTTCAATGGATCCAACTATGAAAATTGGAGAGTTGGTATTTTGAATGACACTGAGGTAATCAGTGGATCCAATATCTTGTTGAAGAATCAATGCCAACTCCCAGCAGGTAGTCACCTGGATAGGGAGAAATAGCATATACATTTGAAGGTGTTGTATTGCTAGATGCTCTCTAGTCTCATTGGTAATGTTTACACCACTATAGGCAGTTTGGAAGTAGATGATGCTGCAGCTCTGTGGGAGAAAATCAACATTGAATATGTAGTCTCTCTTGCAGAAGAACATATGAATGTTGTCAGAGAGTTAATCTATTTTAAGGTTAAGGATTCTGAATATCTTCCCTATCAGTGCTGTTTTCACTACCTTATCACTTGTCACTGCAAATTATGTGATAATCTAGAAGACATCTACCATGACCTCTTCCTTCTGGGACTCAAGGATTTCCAGAAAGCCTTTGTCAAAACTCACCTGGATGAGTTTTTTTCTACTGGTCAGGACATGATTAACAACATTGATATTGATGATTTAATGAAACAGTTGATGAATCACTTCACTAAAGACTCAAAGCCAAAAAATTTGAACAACCCCAGTGTGAACTCCACAAATTCAAATTCCAATATAAATACAAACTTCAAAGGGGATCCAATGAAGACCTGCACCCACTGCAAGAAGAATGATTATGAGAAGAAGGACTGCTTTGAACTCAACCCAGATAAACTGGCTGAATATAGGAAGGCTGTGAAGGCTAGACAGAACAAGAAAAAGGAAGATAAGGCCAAAAGCTCTGAGACTCTGAAAAAGGAAGATGAGAAGAAGGATCTTATGAAAAACCAACCTGGCACAGCAAATGCTATAATTGCATGCAGTGGATCATATTCTGCATCTGCATCAAATGATGTTGTCTCACAACCTTGATATCTTGATACCTGCATCTCATTCAACATGACAGGTGAGTGCCAATCCTTTTTGTCTATCTGCATGTTTGACAGTAATCTCACAATTGATACCACCACAGGTGGTGAAGGACACATCAAGGAGATAGGAAGTGTCATCTTGAGTGTTGATGGTGGGGATGTCACCATTAAGGATGTCCACTACATCCTGGAACTAACCATTAATCTCCTTTTGTTTGCTATGTTAGAGGACTAAGGCTTCAAATTTGAACTCTCTGCCTCTACACCTTTGTATTTTATTTGCAGAGTGCTAAATAGTGTTGTTTTTCATATGGTTTGAACTCCTGGTTAAGGAAATGTCTATAAGGTTATGGAATGTGACTCTGAGGAAGATCTCAACCACCCACATAGAGTGATATTGTATATGGCTAAATCACATGAATATTCTGACCCAAAAATTGGGCTTGCTGCTGCTGCCATGAATTCAGATAGCCCAACTCCTGTGAATGGTGAGATCTCACCTGTCACTAAGACTCTGATGGAATGGCATGCAGATCTAGGTCATGTTCATACTGGCACCATCATTGCAATGTCCAAGAATCCCAAATCAGGCATTTGAATCTCTGATCTAAAGACCCAATTCTTCTGCAAGGAGTATATCAAGGCTGGCATGACACACTGTTTTTCACAGACTCCCATGCCATGATTACTATGAGTCATTGAGAAGATCCATATTGACCTTGCAGGGAGGGGTAAAACACTTGATGATCTATCTGATTACCCCCTTGAGTCTTGCCAGGGCATCAAGTACTAGATGCTCATAACATGTGATACTACCCATTATTGCTGGGTCTATTTCCTCAAATTCAAGGATGAGGCTGTTGAATACTTTGAACTCTGGGTGAAATTCATGGGCAATTTTGGATATACACCTTCTGCATATATTCATACTGATATTGATGGTGTTTTTCAGTCTGCCTGCATGTAAAAGCTCATGATGGATAATGATATTCATTGGGAACCAACTATGCCTTATTCCCCTCATCAAGATGATGTATCTGAATGTGGAATCTAAACTCTCATGGGATGTATTTGTACTGTTCTTTTCAAAAGCAGTTTGCCAAAGAAATTTTGGGCAGATATCATGTCAACTGTTGTGATTATAACCAACAACATGCCAATGTCTATGGTCCTATACAACACCAAATTTTGGCCTCAGATGGAAGATTCAATTATGCCTAGTCCTCACACAATCCCATGGTGTGTGCTTATGGATGTGGCACCACAGGTTTGCCATTTTTGCTGCATTGAATGTGAAGTTTTTGCTCATCTTCATGGTTCTCAGAAGCCAGATGACAAGCTGTCCCCCTATGCTAGAGCTTACAAGCTTATTGGATTCAATGGTACATTTATCTTCAGACTTTGGGATCCTGATTTGGATAAGATCCTTATCACCAGTGATGTTTGATTTGTTAAGGATGAGAAAGATACTCATCCTGAACCTGCTGTCACCCTGAAAACTAATGTCCTGATTCCTGAAACCAACAAATGCATCTATATTGTTGAAAGCAATGATGCCCCTGAAAATTCAGATTGGTTGGAGCCTGCACAAGCTTTTGCAGCTTACACCCTGTCCCCAGTCACTGGTAGTGTTCTGAAATCATATAAAGAAGCAATTGCTCAGCCTGATGGAGAACACTAATGTAAATTGATGCAATGTGAGATATCTGACTTGAAACATCAGAATACATGGCATCTCATCTTGAGATCCAATGTCCCCATTGGTGACCCTATTATGCCAGGCTGCTGAGTATTTACTGAAAAAGATCATCCTGAAGACCTGAATGTGGATCTGGATGGAATCCTGTGAAAATCTTGTTGGGTAGTCTGCAGGAACTGACTCAAGAAGGGTAGTAAGAAGGAGACTTATGCCTCTATCATAACTGACACATCAAATTGCATTGTTTTTGCAGTCACTGTGAAGTGCAGTTGGACTCTCCACCAGGTGGATATTGTGTTAGCATACCTGCATGGCTGCTTGGGTAAAGCTGTTTACATGCATCAACCTATGGGCTTTGAATCAGACACCACAAAAATGCTTGTCTGCACCATGAAGAGTAGTCTATATGGACTAGACCCTGTCATGAAGATCTGATATGACTGTCTCACTACAATCCTCATCAGACTGGGCTTTAAAGTCAGTTCCTACAACCCTGCACTCTGGTTCCACAAATCTAAACCCCATCTCTATATGATGATTTATGTTGATGATTTGAACATTATATCCAAAGTCCCAGAGAATGCTGATTGGCTAGTTGGGGAACTCAGTAAGAAACTGAAGGTTAAAGATTTAAAAAAGCCTATAAAATATCTGAGCATGAAGGTTTGTCAGACATCTGAAGGGGTTAAGTTAACCCACCATTGCTATATTGAGTGTTTGGTAGTGGATTTCTACTTGGATGACACCACCACAGTTAAAATGCCCATGGAGGAGTCTTTTCACATTGATAATGATCCTGTCCTAGATGGCAGTGCAGGCTTTACAAAATAATGATATCAACACAGCATTGGGTGTCTCCAATATCTTGCAGTCAAAACTCAGCCTGATATTGCACACCTAGCATCTCTGCTTGGCCAATATAGTGCTAACCCTACCCCCAAGGCCTGGAAGGCATTATTACATGTTATTTGCTACCTCAAGGAATCTGTGGATCTCAGTCTGTTCTATAAAGCAGATGATGGCCTGAATCTGAAAATCAACTTCCTGAATGCTACCTACCTCCTCATTGGATATATAGATTCTGATTGGGCAGGGGTTTTAAATGGTGATTGTAAATCAACATCTGGATACATCTTCAAACTCACAAACATGCCTGTATTGTGGTGTTTGGCCAAACAGCCATGTGTCTTCCTATCTTCAAATGAGGCTGAATATGTCACCCTGAGCAAGGCCATGCATGAGGCTACCTGGATCTATAATCTCATGATGGAGCTCAATTGGACCCTGGCATCTCCTATACTGATCTTTGCAGACAACAAGGGCACTATTGATTTAGCTCAGGTCACCACTATTACTGCCCACAGCAAGCATATTGATATGAGATTCCATTATTCACATTCACAGCTCAAGAATGAGGTTATATTGATTGAGTACATCCCAATTGCAGATATGGCTGCAGATGGACTCACCAAACTGTTGGGGATCATCTTATTTTGATGTTTCTTAGGTTTACTAGGCATGGTGGTGCTGGAGGATGGAAACAAACAAGTGTCTTGATTAAATTTATGTATCTAAGGGTTTTTTGTGTTGAATAGTGGCATGTTCTCACATTTTTCACACAGCTCAGCTCAAGGAGGGGTGTTGGCTGTAGGCCTTCATTCCCAATCTAGCTTAGCATATCACATGATCATAGGATAGATAGATTCTTACCTCTGAGATTAATATAAGAGTCTTCAACCTTCCCACAACACCTACATCATGGAGCTTCCATAGACTTAGAAGAATCAAGCTTTTATGACCTCATCTTGAGAATGATACATTCATTGTGTTGCATCTCATCTCCTGATGGTGGTAGCATTCTGAAATCTTATAGCATCAATAGAACCAAATTGAATAATGGAATGTTTTGATTATTTATTCATGCCTGCATTACATATTGGAGCTTATAAGAATCTGAGTGCAAGGCCAGATAAATAATCCAAGTTAGAGGCAGATGTATCCCTACACGATTGAAGATATATATATATATATATATAATCCCCAGATTAAACCCATATCCTACTATTTCTGGTTGTGATATGTATAAAAAAACATCAAGCCCCATGTAAGGCCTATATTTTCAGTGATCATCAAAAACACCATTCATGTCCTGCTATGGGTTAGGTGGTTGGCACAGAGTAGCTTATCACATTAACCACACATTTTTTAAAGAGGCTCAGGCTAGCATTGAATTGCTCATTAAGTCCACCTACTACAGATATTTATGCATGCATATATTATATTGATTCTGCATAATTATGCATCAAGTATTACTAGAGGGTATGCATGCCATTAGAAACCACCAATATGCATTTTTATCTAAGACTCAATTTTAACCATACATCTCCTTCTGTGAGAATCCAACTAGACCAAAAAGGATCAATTCTTAAGGTAAGAATAGTTCTAAGTATGTTTTATACCTTCTACTACTATCAGCTCTCCTAATACTGCCTGTACATTCTCTGCAAAGAAGTCAGGGAATATCCTTCCTTCCATTCCTCATAATCATTAAAGAAATCCTCATCTGAAGCCTCATCCAGCTCCCCCAACCCATCATCTGAAGAGATATTGGTGTCAACATACACAGGAACAGGTGCATCTAATAGCCTTTTATTCTGATGAGCCTCCTGTTTCTTCCAGAGCCTGTCCCATGCCCCTGGGGCAAGGATTTTGTGGTCATGCAAGCTGTATCAATCCACAGGCTTGATGTAAAATGGAAGGGTAGCATTAGTACTTCACCACAAGTAATTAAGTGCCTCCTTCCCCACTTGATGAATAGAATTCATCACTTTAGCACAGTTTTTGAATACTGAAGGATACACCCTCATTCATTCACACATCTTCTGAAAGTGGGAAGAGAGGTCACAATGATTATTAACCAGTAACCCAAGGGTCTTCATTGTCCTTAGCTAATGGTTGTCAGCTGTGTGTTTCACCAGGAATGGTTAAAGGAATGGGTTATTGAGCTGGACCCAAGCCTCTGCAGTAGATGTCAGAAATATGCCTATATATTAGCCATATCTATAAAGAAACATACCCTCATATTTATCAATACATCTCTTCAGCTCCTTAACATATTCTGCTTCACTGACCAGGATATTTGCAAGCAGAGTATTAGTTACAGTTGCCTGGTAGTACTGGAACAAGAGCTTCCTCCTAACCTCACATGCTTTGCAATCCAGGCCACACCCATGCTTTATGCTAAAAGCTAACCAATCATCTCTGCCAAGCCTAAAATATGGCACACAGCAGCTAATCACCTATTAGTTCCCATTCAATAGACATAGTTGACCCATGGTTTCTCACAACCAAGGTGCTAAACTAATTAACTACCTCACACACAAAGAAGATCACTGATGTTTCCATATATATAGAGGTTATATCAACCTTGTTCCTGTTATAAAATACCTCTATTTATATCCATCCAAATCAACTATCTGAGGCCTGTTTTTGGCAATCACCAGTTTAAAAATCAGCCCTGATGGATAGGCAAATGTGCTTTGTCTGCAAAGCCTTTATCTCTGGCAAACATCAAAATGGGATCCAGAAACAGTCTATTCTTTATCTAATAGTAAACAAACATACAGGTAGTAATTTCCCTTTTTCTGAGTGTTTGTCATGGTCTCAGCATCATTTTCTGGTTGCAGCCTGTGTTTTTCCCAGTTCTTTGACCATGTAATTCCCACCCAAAGAATCATTTTACTCAAGAAAAAGCTAAATCTAACTTTAAATGTTTGCATAGATATGTGAGCACCATAGAATCACATGGCAAAGGTCTAGGACTACTGACCTGGGGCCTTCAAAAGCAGTGAGCCCATGGGGGGTCAGGGGTTTGCAGAGGTAAGGCTTATATAAGGCTTATGTAAGTGGGCCTGAGATCTTGAATGTATAACCCTTGTTGGTCTCCTATCTTCATAGGGTGAGCAAACAGCCTGGCTATGTTCCTACCCCTATATTCAATATAACTACCTTCTCACTACTCTGCACTTATGTTCCCTTGCATTGTTCTATAACCTCTACACCCTGCTATACAGGCATTGCTTATATTAGACTTAGAGGCTTATAAAGATAAAATATATATAAAGCTTAATTGTGTAGTTCTAACCTTGGAAGACCTTATATATATATAATCTTGACTGTCCCCAGAGCCAGTAGATAGCTCTACTATAATTCTTATATTTACATTTAATATAACTACCTTCTTACAGTTTACTACTATGTTTATATTCTCTTATATTATTGTATAACCCCTGCACCTTACATCATATAGGTAATCTATATATGAATACTTTTCATGTAGTATAATATAAATGCATTGAACAAACACTAAATGCTGTAAAATATACAGAAGAAGGAATAAGAAAGACAGATAATATTAGGAAGGCTAGAACTATATAGCTAGTTATAAGAGATATTAAACTAAGTAAATATTAAGAGAAGAAACATATCTAATTAGAAAATAAATAAAAAATATAAAATACTAATAGTATTGTCTCTACTAGTAAGATAGACTAGTTAGAACAGTAGGAGCTACATATATATATATTAGATTGCTAAAATAGTAATGGAAATATGAATTGCCACTTAAATGTTTTGAGGAACTGAGGTAGCAGTACTAATATGTTGGCATGTGATTAACAAAAGAATGCATTGCCTAAAAGCTATATGCTCCTAAGAAGAAACAACAAAAGATACATAAGAAAAGGAAAAGGGCTAAACACAGGGGGCAAGGCCAGCTAGACATAGCAGTTAGTAGGGGGGCAATAAACTAAGCAAGAGGAGTGAAAAGTGTACATCCAAAACATGTTTAACTGGACAACAAATGAAACAGGTTGGTTGAACTGGCATGGCAGCCTAACTAGAGCATTAGTGATGGCATGCATTGCTGATCAAATGAAGTGCAACTGTTGAGGCAGGGCATAAGGTCCAAAGAGGCACATTGTTGTTATTTACTATAGTGTTAGGAGGCTGCTCCTGTCATAATCATCATCATCAATATTAATTGAATTTTCATATGAATCAAGTTCAGTTTGTGACAACATTGCCCCTCCAGGTGCTATTGGTCCCTCAGCAGCCATTAGGTTCAAGGCTGGCTCCACTGGTTTGTCATCAGAGGAGGTAGCATCTGAATCACTGACTTGTAGGTCAATTATTCTGCCAGGGTCAGGCTCATTGTTGCCAGGTTCAGGTATGGGTTCTTCATCACTGAAGTTCCTGTAGAAGTCATAGATTCACCAATTTTATTATTCTATAGTTATGCCCTCTTTATGTATATACTTCCCCCACTCATTAATTTTCTGTTGTCATCTTTTGCTTGCCCTCTCCAACTTCATTAGTTTCCATTCCCATTGGGAGCTCACCTGGTGGCCTCCTTGTTGGGCTTTCCCAATTCTCTGTGGTGGGTGAGTGTCAGTCTCTAGCTTGAGGCTGTTGGAGGACAGAGTGAGCACTTCCTCAGAGCTGTTTGCTGGCAGGGGAATCTGTGGTTCCTAACTTTTGGTAGGTGTAGTAAAGTGCAGTTGGCACTGGCCTAGGGGGGTGCAGTTAACACTGCTGAGGTAGCAAGGGCACATGTCATTGGTGAGGGTGTTAGAGTCTAGAGGGGGCACTTGCTCAGAGCTATTTATTGGCAGGGCAATCTGCAATTCCTGGGTCTTAGTAGGTGTAGTAAAGTGCAGTTGGTGTTGGCCCAGGGGGATGCAGTTAATGCTGCTGAGATGGTAGGGGTCTATGTCATCAGTGAGGGTAGTAGTAGAGGTAGAGGTTTATTAGTAACAGTCAATCATATCTTTGGAATCAGGCAAGAAGCTTGGTGAGGTGGGCAACATTTTCAAGGCCTTCACTGGTTGTAAAGACTTTACTGGTAGTATTCTGATTGTTCTTTCACTTGACTTTGAACATGCATTTTCAATTGCAGGGGAAACACCCTTAATATGTAGGTTAGAGCAGCAAGACATGGAATGCATTATTCATATGCTTAGCTTTGAGAATCTATGGCCTGCATGCATGCAAGCTAGTAATTAAATAACAAAGTGACCATGGAAGGTACTTTTAGTATCATTACCCATATATACCTATATTCAGGAACACTTAAAGGCAACCTAGACCCCACCATGCTTAAAGCATACACTGATAAAGAAGATCATTAAAATTACACATGTAGCTTATTACAGCAGAGCCACTGTTATTCACATTTCAACTAGCTCTACCAAGCTAAAACATTCAGATGTAGGAGCTAATCCTATAGCAGAGTATGTAGCTCCTGTTCTCATAAGCATGTATGATTATTACCACTTTAAAAATAGGCACAGATGGATACATGAAAATGCTTTATCTCCTAATCCTTTATTTTAGTAGCAATCACTATAAAAGGGGTTCTGAAAACAGTCAATTCATTATCTAGTATTAAATAAATATATAGGTAATAATTTCCCTTTTTCTGGTTGTTTAGGGTGTTAATACACATACTACCATATAGCTATTCATACAACCTTTTTTTTTTTAGGCATAGTGTGTACATAGGAATACCCACTATTTTATACAGTAAAATTGATTTTCTTTATGCCCCAGTTATGCACCCAAGAAAATGCCATGAATTAATTAACTATTCCTGAGTCATATCAACTACCTCTATATCCTTCTAAAACTCTGGATCTTGCCATTCAGAATGCTACTGAGAACCACCCTGTGAATCTACCTGCACCAGTGGCTGCATATCACCCTGTATATTGCATGAGCTCAGTGGCAGCACTGACAGCAGGCCATCATCTATAGTAATGCCCAGTTCCTTATAGATATCTGCCAGAGTGTGGCAGGCCATTATTTCATAGGATGGGTGTTTTCTGAGGGAGTGGGTAGCAGCTGCAGCAGTAGTGGATTGTGGGCACTTAGCAAGTGCTGCAGGAGCAGTTGATGGGGGGGGTGTGTTACTACTACTAACTACTGTGCCTACACCAGATCTATACATTGTATGCTGATTGTCCTGAGGCACCTGTACTACACCTGCAGCATGAATGTGTGCTGTGGCCTACAAACCAGCTTCTATTCTCTTGGTCTGAATAGTGTCACAGCAGGTAGATCCAACACCCCCCCTCTGTTGGTGGGTTGGTTCATGGGTGTTCCAGTGTTGGGGGACCACAGTAGGTTCAAATGCAAAATTCTTGGGGAGGTTATCACCATATTCAGCCCAAATAATCTCTATACCCTGGGCACAATCATAAAACCAGTGAGGGTGAACTGTTTTTAAATGAATAGGTACAGTTACCTACCTTCCTTCATCCCCCCTACCCCTACCCCTACCCCTACCCCTATGCCTGCCCCTCCCACACCACCCTGCCTCTTTCATCATGCAGCTTCAGAGGTAGTGCTTGCAGGGCAGACCCCAGAAGGAAGAGTATAGGCATGTCTCTGGGCAGATTGGTGAGATTTTCTCAGGGTCAGCCTGCACCTTTCATAGCAGACTGGCTATTTGAAGGGTTGTAAAGGTAGTGACAATGCCTGTAAGCTCAGAAAAGATGGGCCCACAGGTAGAAATCAGTATCTGAATTTTTGAAGATGCAATGAGAGCATCCCACTGCTGATGTTGATTTGACCAGAACTGCTGTAAACTCTTATAGGTAATATAGAGATCTCCAGTGGCATTTGAGAACAGATGAAGCTTCACATCATGGTGAGATCCCTTCACCTGGGATGAGCTCTTATGCCCAAAATGGTGAACTGTATCAATAAAACACCAGACCAGGTGTTTGGCATGGGAGTGTAACCATGTATTCTCACAGTAGTCAACAAGCTTAGAAGGTTATTGCTCATTGAATTCCTATCTCTAGGTATTGAATTCCTCCCTCATATGAGACTTTATAACACTCTGCCAGGCCTCCATGAACAATTTGTGGAGCTTTTTAGGGGTGTCATTATCATTATTGATCTCAACTCTGAAATGTGACTTTGAATAACCCAGAACATTATTATCAACATGCCAACCACAAAGAAGCCAAAAAAACTGATGGTTTCCATGGGTAAATATCTTGTCAATTGCATTCATCAAAGCCATCTCATGATTGGTCACAAAAATGCACAGTAGGGGGATGTTTTTGGTGGTTAAAAGGTCATGGAGGAATTTGATGACCCAGCTGTTGAAGAGAAATAGTTAGCATACTATCTCAAATAGGGCTAGTGCTGCTGAGTCAGTCACTCAGGGGGGGGGATAGGGGACTGTGAGATCATGAGATTCCCAAATTGCTATATTCTTCAACCTTTCAACTACATCAACCACTCTCATTAACTTACTTATAATTCATTTCTTTTTCTCAATTCATGAAGCAGAAGGCTAGATTGATTGTTGTATACATTTTTGTTACAAAAAGAATGTTTAAAAGTGGCATTTAATAGTAGTTTGTTTTGTAAGTGTAATTCAGCAGCAGGATATCCAGATTTTCACAAAAAATCTCCAAAGATGTCATGTTAATCACTAACAGGTGAGAGATCCAGTTATCTTCATCTTTTTGAACTGCAAAGATGATGTTAGGGTCATCATGAAGCTCATCCAGCAGTGCTTGAATAGAACTCTACCCTTTTAGATTCTTCTGGTTAACCTCTGCCTGCATATTATAGAGATCCTGAATGATGAGTGGACAGTTCTTCCCTTTCTCCTTGAACTGCTGAACCAGGCAAGTGAAAATCATACAGGCCTTGACATCACTCTTGAACTCTGCCTCAATCATCTCCTTGGTGGGCTCATCCAGTGATCTCACTTGCAGGACTGAATGAGCACAGGCATTGTCAGAGGGGGAGTAGTTATGGGAATTTTCCATGATGTTAACCATCCACACACTGTCTTCACCCAGTTTTGCATGGAGTTTGAATGGGCAGCTGATTCTTTTGATGAATTGATCCTGCTGGTGGACTTCCTCAGCTGTTTCCTCTATATATCTACCTCCACAGTCACATTATAGGTAGATAGGTTTATTTGGGCCTCCACTGTTTTTTATAATGATGGCATAGCTGTCACAGAATCAATTGAGGATGTCAATGAGTTCCTTATGGGTGCCTGTATGGCTGTCAAGAGGGGGCAGGGTGAACTCCTCAACTGCCTCCTCTCACTCAGGCTGCAGCTTCAGCTCCAGCTTGGGCTCAGATTTGGGTTTAGATTCAGGGTCTGTAAGATAGTCATCCTCACAGAAGAGGTCAGCTTCCTCATCATATTCATCAATGTCATCAACATCAACATTGGGGGTGGGGGATCTTGACAGCAAAAAGAGGCCTTCTTGGCTCAGGAACACTGCAAGGTTGAACTGCTCTGGATTTTCAACTTGGGAATATATGCTGATGAGCTTAGTGGATATAGGCAGCTGTGTGGAGGGAGGCAATGGTGACAGTGACAGGGTATCTATGATAAGAGAGACTTGGGATTAGGGGGTGGATTGGCAGCATACCCAGGGGGGGGACTGGGGGGACTGGGGTGCAGACATTGTGGGAGTTGGATTTTCAGGGATTTTCAGGCAGATCAATTCAGTTGTATAGAGATTTTGCTGGGGGGGAATGGGTAGGGCATGAAAGACAAGGAAGAACTCACTATTTTATGTCTATTCAGTGGTTTCACCCAACTGGCAGTGAGTGTAGTAGTGAGCAGAGTAGTTAGCAGCAAACTCATGGAATTTTCTTAGGGTTACCCTAACCCTATTTACCTACAACTTTATAATAATATAATAAAACCTCATGATTAATTAGTTTTATAATTAGAATGTGTTGGGCATAGCACTGACCATATAACCACACCACCTCATATATTGTTAGCTCCCTAGCTAGCTCTCAGTACAACCAACCTTCTCCCTCTAACAGAATGCTTATAATATTAGTAAAAAATTTTATTTGAAATTTTTTATACTTTCTTCTTTAATAAGTAATATATTATTCTTTATTTACTTAATTACTAGCTTCATTAATTAAGTTGGAAAATAAAGATTTAGTATAGCTATAAATAAAGAAATACATATATATAGTAAAGAGTAAAGCTGGAATGAGATAAAGTATTTTATATTATATCTCAGAAATACACAGTTTAAATCATATGAAATATAAGGATTAGATAGTCTAGATGATTAGAAATATAATAATATAATTAGATAATTAAATGGTATAATAATAAAAGAAGAGAAGAAAGGTATTTCTAAACAATATATTAATCTATTGGAGCCCTGATTATGAGGCCTGCAGTGCATAGCTCATAAACATATGGTCACATGACTCTCTGATCACATGATCCCACATTCTTGCTTGGCATACTTAGATAGCTGTGCACCACTTAAATGCAAGACCTTAAGCTTTCCACACCATCATAATCTATTAAAAATATTATATATTAAAAGGAAGAAGAAAAAGTAATTAACTCAGCTAGAGCTACATATATAATATATCATATAATAGCTGAATCTTTAACATCTACATTCATAAATTTATTTAATTTTTATGTTATATTTATGTAGTTTTATCCAATCTTAAATTATCCCCTATTATTATATTTTTATATTTTTATAGTATTATAGTATATAATAGATTATAACTTTCCTGTAATCTACTTGCTAAGTAGGAGTAATATTTAAGAGCTGATAGGAATAGTAGAGATCTGAAAGAGAAAGGAGAGAAAGAACAGTATGTTAAATAATAAGAAAAGTAAGTTTATATTACTTGTTAAACTACTAGGAACATTCTCTTTCAAACTGTAATTTCAATTGCTTTCTACCATACTTTAATCAAATTGCAATTCTACCATATCAACTATTACTATATCAACTGCAATCAATCTAGACACACCCATCATGCTAACTACCATAATTTCAAACTTGCTTCCACCAACTATCAGCAGCCAATTTCTTTAACTTTCACCACCTTTGTCAGGACCTGGACCTTTAACCTTGACCAAAACACAAACACTCTTAAATAGAGTATACTAACCCTTCTTCTTCTGTTTCTCTATGATCTGACCAAGCTTCTCCTGCCTAAAGTATTCTAGATATAGTCTTGTACAGTTCCCCTCTGGAGTATCTTTATCATCCTTCCATGCCTTATCTGCCTTGTTGTGTATTTCTCCAGCATGATTATCATAACCATACTTCTGGTTATGGTAACATTCCTCTGTCTTAACATGCATCAGTCTGGCTGCATCAATCTGAGCCTTAGCAAATTAGCCAGCCTGTTTAAAGCTTCTTGCATCTGCAACCAGCCAATGGAGCCCCTTCACATGTAGGTTATAATATGGGTAAGTGTCAATACAAGCAGTTTCATGATGTTTGTGGTGTTGGCTATACACTATTAACCTGCTAGGTGCCAGGTAGTTTGCAAGCTTTCAGAGAAATTTGACCTGTTTCTGTGGGGCTAGGTGTTGAATCACCCACAGCAAGAGAATTCTGTCAAATCCTCTGAATTTTATGTCCTTTGCCCATGGAAATTTGCTGAGATTCAAGTTTGTAATGTCTTCTGTTTCCAGGATAATGTTTTGTAATCCATCCTGGTTGGCATTCTTCCTGGCCTCCTTGAGGCAAACTGGGCTGATATCAATATCAATCACTTATCCATTTTCCCCCACTTGTTTGGCAGCTAACATGGTAGCCCATCCAGTACCACATCCAAGGTCCAGGATCATATGTCTATTCTGTATGTTAGCAAAATCAATAAATGGTTTGATGTCAACTTTATGGTGGTAGTAGTAATGATCATATTTTAGCCCATATTGATCATATTCTGCTTTGGCCTTGATGCTGGACTTCACAACACACTTGAGTATCTCTTTACATTTCTTTCTTTGTGCCTCTTTCTTTTCCTCTGCTGGAGTCAAGGCCATGCTGATCACCAACCAGTTAGTTGTAACCTATGAATAAGGGGGAAAAAGTAAGGTTCATACATTTATACTTGCCAGGCAAGTATGATGATTGTGCTATGGTGGGACAACATTAATGGGTAGAATATCTAAAGTAATATGGTTTGTCAGTCTCTTTCTCCTTACATCACCTAATATTTACTTACTGTGGAATTTTTTTTTCAGGTTGATGAGGCTGTTGCAAAGAAGGGTTATGTTAGCATGATCCAGGGGAGTCCAGCAATGGAAGTCTTACTTTGCAAGAAGTAATAGAAATGTGTTGATGTTGATTGGGAAAGAGAAATGAGTTTGTGGCAGCAGAAGGGGGGTATTTATAAGTTTTGATTGCCTCTTGGGTAGCTGCCAGTGATACTGCAAGGCTCCAGAGTCACCTGGAAAGTGAAGGGAGTTTACCAATTCCCTTGAGTTTCATTGATTGCTACCCCTGGGGAATGCTGCAGATCCTTCCCTTGTTGCAAAGCTTCTGAGTGAATGCCAGTGCATGCAATGAAATCTCCCTATTGTTATGAATAGCCTATATGAATGCTGGAGGCTAGGACAATGATTCTACATCAGTGATGAGGCTTTATAGTGGTGAAAGAGCCATTGAGAACTTACTGGAAGCAGTTAATGAGTCCCCACAGTGAAAGAAATGGAATGACAAGACTCTTTTTTCTTATTAACAATGAATTTTTTATCTTCTATGAGGCTTTTTGTGTCCTGTGAAAGGTTTTTAGTGTTACTGCAGGGATTTACTTTACAATTCTGGAGACTTGTGATCAGCATTGGGATCAGCAGTCTTCATAGACAAAGTATAGTAGATAGATTTTATCCTATACCAGGTATAGGATATAATCACCCTGCTACTTCCATAACCCAGTATTACATTTTCCTACTTATTATGTTTTCTTATTAAATGCATACTATGTATAACTTTCATTTGTTCTATATGAATTACTACTATTAATATCTTAAAAGCTCCTATGTAATCACATGGTGAAAGCCCAGGGCTGTGAGCCTAAAGCCTTCAAGGGAGTGAGCTCAGGGGGCTTAGAGGTTACATAATCCTTACTGGCCCTCTATCTTCATAGGGCCAGCAAACAGCTTGGCTACATTCTTACCCATATGTTTAATATATCCACTTCCTTGCTACTACATGTTTATATTCCCTTGCACCATTCTCTTACCTCTATGCCCTATACCATACAGGTAATTAATACTTTTATATATGTATATATATTCCCTTATATTATTCTATAACCTTTATAATTAACTGTACAGATAATCCTTACAGGCCATTAGACAAATATGAAATATTAAAAAGCCACACTGTTATAATATACATAAATCTAGCTATTTTAATAGTTTTTAAGATTAAATTCCCAAATAAATATCTAAAGAAAAACATAAATATATTATTTTAAATGTAAAATTACACTCAGAATTGATGTTAAATAATAAATTCTTTCTGTTTAGTTTATATTTTTATATCTTTAGCAGTACTAGTATGGAGATGGAAAAAATTATAATTTATTTTGTTAGATGTAAGAATCATAGCCTCACATGGTGAAGGCCTGGGGCCACTCACCTAGGCCCTTCAAGGGGGCAAGCCCAGGGACCTCAGGGGTTCGCGGAATAAGACTTACCTGAGCAGGCCTAAGATCTTGAATGGATAACCCTTGTTGGCCCCTATCTTTATGGGGCCAGGGAATAATTTTCAACATAACCACCTCCTTGCTACTATATGTTTATATTCCCTTGCATTGTCCCATAACCTCTATGCCCACTCTGGAGGTGATTCTTACACAGATACTTTTGAGTATAGTATAGTACATAATCAAAAAAATGAATGTATTGGACTAATGCCATGTGTTGTAAAATACACAAAATAGAAGATGAAGAGGGAAAATACCAAGGAGGCTGAGAGTAAGGCTAGGGGCCAGTACTACATAGCTGATACCAAGGAGTACTAAATAGTAAAATATTTCCTGCTGAGAAATCATTTGTTTCCCACCCAAAGAGCTTCCACCCCATCTAGCTTTCATTGGTGCCTATATTATCCCAAATAATGAGCAATTGGTTCTTCCCAACAGACAAAAGAAGAGGAAGAAAGGTTTCAACCTACCACACACTTTGCCATGCCTCCTTGGGGTGGTAGATTAGTATTAGGCTGTGATATGTTCCTTTTTACTTCTGATCCTCATTCCTGTTTCTCTTTTGCTCTAGCTATCTGCACAGAGCAAGTGCACAGCTGACCATTATTGACTCATAGGTTCAGTAAATTGGCATTGTGGTGGAGAGGAGCAGATATATGTGCATGTTTGTATAGAGATGTCAATTTCAATTTTGGATGTGTTAATGTGGAGTAGCTGGAGCAAGCACATTGTTGGAAGAGGAGGACAAAAGGAGGGAAAGCTGGACTGCTTCACAGGGTGGAAGGGGGGGGTTTTAGAAGAGTAGAAGATAGAGTGGTCACCTAGGTAGATGAAGTGGCAGGAAGGCTATTTAACTATTTCCTTTTCCCTGTCAAGAGATAGGCAAGTAAGGCTGGGGAGTTGCATATATTTCATTGGTTGCAAACTGAAAGTTAAGAGAACAAAATAGACTCAGTAGGTAGATTAGCTGGTCTAAAATTTGAAACTAGATATGTATATATTATAACCTGCTGTCAAAACAGGAATAAAACATCTAAAGAAGGAGAAGCAGAAAAAGTCAGCTAAAATGCCAGGACAACATGGTCCCTTTTTCCTTCTGTCTCCACCCTGGCTACCCATTCAACCCACAATGAAAGTTCTACCTGCCATAGATATCAATTGGGCCTCAACACAGAATATTAAATAATAGGGTGATGACATACCTGGTTACCTCAAACCTACCAGACAAATCCTCCTCTGGCATGCATGCAAGGATCTCCAGGCCAGGCTGGAGAGGCATGCTAGAGCATGGTGATTTTGTGGACTGATCTAGCATGTAGAGGTGGGTATATGTGTGGAGAAATGTGCTGCCCCCCTTGTAAAATTCAAAATAGTTGGATATGCCACTATAAATGTATCCATCATCTCCTGCATTGCCCAGTTCCTGTGGAGCCTCAGCTTCTGATCCCTGCTGCTACAAGCAGCACATTTCCCCTTGATACTTAGACAGCAGCATATACATAGCAAGTAGAAGTTGTGAGAGCAGGAGGTGATAACAGGGAGTAAGAATATTGTTGGAAGGGGGGGAATAAAAGGAGGAAGAGCTCAACTGCCTTGCAGGATGGAGGTATTATTATTATTATTATTATTCTTCATTTAAGGTGTATGGCAGTCAGTGACTAT
>JANTQH010000208.1:0-45457 GCA_032988465.1 Onygenales sp. PD_10
GCTTAACAAAACCAACAGTGATATTTTGTATTTCTAATTCAAGAAGATTGCTAATTCCAACTTCCTGACCCATAGCCATAATCTCAACATACTAAACATTTGGTACTTCTCAAACTGTGCTATCTGAAAACAATAATCCATTTTGTTTATTACAAAGTAAAGGACAAGGAAAAAATCAACTAGAATAACAGCCCAATAAGCATGAAAGAGGAAAAGGAAAAGAAAAAGGGAAAGAAACAGAAAAAGAAAAGAGAAAACAACAAGGACACCATACAGCTCATCAAGTACCCTGCAAATATCACTCTATAATAATGACTTGATCTGATTGGTCTCAGGCTTTCTGAGCTTCTAACTGGATATTCAAGGCCATCTTCTTAAACTCTTTCTGTAGTTTTTGTCACATGATTATTCCTGACTCCACAATGCTATTACCACATGTGAGTTGAAAGGTAAATGTGTGTTTGAATAATTAGCCCATGTAATGTATCTATCTGATTGCTTGTGTCTCCTTACTGGATATCCATTCAGGTCTGAGGAGAAGAACTGTTTGGGCTCATATGCAGTTATAGCTAGTACCTAGTATTTCCAGTGTACCAATCAAAATATTGATGGGAGGAGATGTGACAGTTTGCATGTCATTTTGAAAGGTATATATCAAGTTGTCTCAATCACTGACTGACAAGTGGCTATATATTGCCCTGACTTTATATTCTTTTCAGTGTAGCCACTAGTGCAATAGGTATAAGTAAGGTACAATGGTTTGAGGATATTAATAGAAAGAATAGAAAAGGAGGAGGGAATAGACTGCTTACACATTTAAGAATATAAATGACAATAGGAAAGAAAGTGACAATGAGAAGTTTTTCATAGCATTTAGAGTGTTTATTATGGATAAACTTCATCTACTGTAGAATCTGAAGAATCTACTCACACTTTTCACTGCCCTGAGTTATTATATTAAGGTTATTTGCATATGAGAAGTCCTCAGGATTGTGGATCCACCCTTCCTACTGAAGCTAGTCTTGAGTGAGTTTAAGTCTAGAGTTGTTAGCTACTAGGTCATCTAGGCTAGAGAAGATGGTATAGAGTCAAGCTCTGTATGCTTTTTTGAAAAAAGATATAATTAATGGAGCCTTGAGTTCCTCTGGATTCCACCCTGTCTGCTTTTGAGAATTCCATTGAACCATAGCCTCACAGTAGGTCCACTCTATGTGTCTCTTGATTTTCTACTCACATCTGTTGATTCAGTCAAGATGAGTGTCTGAAATGGGGTAGTTAATGTCCAGATGTTAGTTAGTCAGTAGAAGTATGATTAATTTGTTATATTACTTGCTGTCTATGGTACATCAGATCATTATATTTTCAAGTAGTTTGCTGAACTAATTAGTAAAATCCTCTAATAACTCATGATGATTATCTGCTTTGTAATTGGGGTTAAGAAGTGCTTTACCCTCTTGAATAAATTTCTTAAAATGGTTAGGTTGCCTCAGCCACAAGTGATCATGATGTTCCCAGGCATCAGTGCTGAGTAAATTGAAGATAGGTTTTATATCCTGAGGGCTAATATCAAAAGGTGTACCACTGAGTTCCCATAGTGAGAGTAACATGGTTTTTAATTTTTGAAATAATTGAAAGAGGGAATAGATGTAGGTACATGACTTCTCCTGGTGAAACTTATCTCAGACAGCTAATGACCATTTAAGATGAGCATTGATGTATGGTTGAACCCAGGTTTCATATAATTTTAGGGCAGTGAGGATCATAATATGATGAGAGGCCTATTCTTCATTGTTAGTTGTGAGCTGAAGGTCAACCTTATCCTGAAGCCTATAGATATCAGTGTGATGAATGGCTTGGATAATTTTTGATTTTACATCACTATGTGCTATTAATAAAGAGAGATCAAGTATGTTGTCTTTTCCTGTGAGTATAACCTTAACAAACTCCTAAACCCAGTGAAGGATGAGACTCTTAGAGGATAGGATTAGCATTGAATCAACATGATTATTTTTTATGAGCTGTGCATGGACACCATTGTTGATGCAGGCACACTGAATGGTAAAGTACTCTTAAGAGGGACATTTATATTTAATATTAGGGTTATTTTGTTTCTCAGGGGACAGGTAGCTTCCAGGGTTTTTCTCAATATCTTTCTTGATTTGTTGAATGCAAACACTAATAATAAATGTGATAATAGTAGTTATGATTTTACCTAATCCTATTTCATCTTCAAGAATGCCACCTTGTTGCAGGCTGTTATTCTGCCAGAGCATGCAGTATATTACATATAGTTAGTGGGGCTGCAAAATAACCTTCATGCCTGCTATAGAGATCCCCTTTTACACTTCATAGTCCTCATGTTCTTTTCTAGAGAACAAAAAGAACTCTCTAAACTCATTCAGATATTCAAAGTTCAACTACTTACATTGGGATGAGTTTTAAAAGAGTAATTCCTTAAACTTGATTTTATGTGTGGAATCATCATCTTTAGGCATGCAGCTGATATTCTGTGGGTAGATTGACTCCTTAGGATTATCATTAAGATAAAATGCAAATAAAGGAGGGTAGTATTCATTAAACATTTCAAGATCATCAGGAAGAATAGGAGAGTCTGAATGCAGAGGCTGATTAATATCTGCAGAAAAGAAAGAAGGATTTAAAAGATTATTTTAAGAGGAATTACTTGTTGGATCCAGAATGATATACTGTAGAATGATGATTGAGGTATAATTATTACTACTTGATTTGATTGATTGATAGTTCTCTTTGTTGTCATTTAATTTAATTGCTTTGTCTTTATGATCAGTGCTGATGGACTCACTTGATTCATAGTTATAATTATTGCTGCTTAACTCACTTCTCTTATCATTATAGCTCTTCTTGTTATCATTTGACTCAAATGCTTCATTATTATCATCACTGCTGCTGAACTCAATTTCTTGATCAGTATAATTCTTCTCATCATTACTTGTTTTGATTGCTTCATTATTATAATTACTGCTGCTGAACTCAATTTCTTCTCAGTTATTATTTGATGGTTCTAAATCATATGAAATCTCTTTAAAAAAAAGGAAGTAGTAGTTAGCAAGGAATATGAGCAATATTGAAAGGGTTTAAATTCAAAAACATACCTTGATGCAATGGATTTATTGCCATTGATTCCCCAAAAGTAGAATGTTGTGGTGTTGGAGGTTCATCTGAGCCTGAATAAGAAATATCATTCATGAAATTATCAGGATTGCCAAACCTTTCATTATGAGTGCTGCCTTGGGAATTCCCATCTGAAGTGGAAAACTGGTGGTTGTTGTTCAGCTGATGGGATTGGCCATGGCATGAAGAGAGGTTATTATTATTAAATAGGCTGTGATGTGGAGTTCTAAAAGGGGTAGAGTTAGATAATCAGTCTGTAGGATTTTAATTAACAGGTAGCTTTAGTAAAATTTGGACATGGAGGCTATCAGCACTATATGTGTAGAGAGCTTTTGAGACTACCAACTGTAGCTGCAATGAGTCTGATAGGTGTATGAGAGGTAGGTTTTTAAAGACAGTAAATATATCATATAAATTCCAGCTAAAATGATCAGAAGCCTTCTCTACAATGATGTCCTTAAGCTTTTGCAGGTTAAAAGATATGATAATAGATGGGCCTGGGAGAGCATGGCCATTGGATATATATAATAGAAGAGGGAAAGCTGAGTTAATGTATACTTGGCAGTTCTGAAATGCATTTAAATGTATTGTAAAGCCTGCAATCTATAATTCAATTAGAGGTGGAATTGGAATGGCATGTGTGCTCTGCAAAGCCTGAGAGATTAGTATAGGAGATCCTGTACATGAGTTGGTCTGAAATTAAAATAGCATTTACTAGATGCTCTGAGCTGTGTGCTGACTTGCCATATCAAAACCTACCATTCATGGGTCAAATAGAGGTGTAATTAATGTGGGTGGTATGCCTTGTAAAGGTACAGACAGTTTGTGTCATTTACAAAGCAAGGGAGAGGTTTATGCAATAAATTGCAATTTAAGATTGGGTGAGGATAGACTAGTATGTGTCTGTTTGTTCTTGAAACTGGGTGGTGACATATCTGATTCCAGCCCAGATTGATGCACAAAAGCTTTGAAGTCTGCATCAGGGGATTTTTGGTTTGCTTTGCAGCACTTTTGACCTTGGTGTAGGAATTGGGATTGCAATCCTCTGGTTCAAGACCCAGGTGGCCAGACAGATTGCTCTGACTTGAACAGAAAAGTTCCATGAGAGGACTCTAAACTAGAATAGCTTTTTACTCTTCTTAGAGAGTAAATAGGCATATTAGGTGTCATTGTGCAAGGTTTGATTGTACTGACTGGCTTGGGTGTCTCATGAGAATGATAGACAGCCTTGTGAAGTTATTTATATAAAACACTAATAGCATGGAAGGGGTCACAGTCTTAAAGAGCTCTGAAAAAGTCCTCCAAACTTTCTTCAATCATTTGCTTTATCCACCTGAAAAGGTTAGGATCCACAAAATTCTTGAGAGTAAGAGCATTTTAGTCAATAAGCTCACAATTTCTATTAGCTATTTGCAAAGCCTCAGATCATGAGATTTGAAGCTGATAGCATACTTCTTCTACTACTTGCAAATTATGAGAGTCATGAGAGTCTGCCATGATGGCAATGAAGGTAAGAGATGTACTTAAATTTATAGAGTTATAAGATGAAATTGAGGATATAGATGAACACTAAACAATTAGAGCATTAGGAGAGATGATAGTGAGAAAGGGTGAGAGAGAGAGAAAGAGAGAGAGAGATCTGGCAAGGTTAGAGAGAAGAAGATAAAAAGAAGACTTATATAAAAAAAAAGAGAAAGAGAAAATGAGTGGGTTGAAGAGGCTTGTGTTGTGCATTCACCTCAATGTATTGAATAATAACACAAGCAACACTTGGATAGTGAATGACTAAAATAGAAGAGCAAAGAAAATGAAAGACATGCATGACTGTGAGAGCTAGTATTATATAATAATTAAGATAAGGAGATAGAAGGACAAGAGGGGGAAAAATAAAGAATAAGAGGAGAAGGTAATGGGAGATCAAAAAATTGATCATGTTAAAGAGCTTATTATATCAGTTGAGGTAAATTGATATCCATGAAGCTGTATACCTTGGGGGCATTTTTTTCTATAAGGGTTCATATTGATTGAATATTTCCACATGAGGATGCCAATTGATTAAAAGTAGCTAGCAAGGGGGGAGACACTAAAAGCTTACAACTCTCTGAATGAGAAGATGAGATAAATGGAAGTGAGGTGATTTTCATTCTGAATGAATGAACTTCTTTACTTTTTTTCAGTTAGTGAGAGAGGCTAGATTAGAGGTGAGGTTTTTCTTCTTCTTCTTTACTCTCTTTCAGTTGATGTTTATTCACTTTTGGTGTGTTTGCTGCTAATTTTATCTCTCTGTTTGTTACTTCTTTAGTTCACTTGACAACTTTGTTGTCTCTTTTGCACATTGTAGTGGAAGTATAAGAAAGGAAAGTAGACTATCTCTTAATCAGCTGGGATATGTATGGTTCTTGTGTTTTTGAGATCTAGATACTCTGAATTAGTTTGCATTGATTGGAGAAGTGAAGAGGGAGAAGAGAGAGGGAGTTGCCATCCTGCATTGACATAATTAAAGACACCTTAGTTTATTTTGTAATGTGTATGTTTTCAATTGTTTTTCCATCTCTCACTGATATCTTTCATTGTTTGTGTGGATTCCATTTGCATTTAAATGATGGTTTTTTTTTTTGTTGTCAGGTTTTGATTATTCTTGATCTAGAATGCTACTGCAGACAGGAAAAGGTAAATAAGGGAGGTAGCACCAGCATAGTGGGTTAAGGGTATATATGCATGCAGAATGCATGGATACCTGGGCACAGTAATGATGCATTACATTTAGTTATGAAAGCAGTGATGGGAAAAAGCATAGGAGATTTAATGAGATGATCAAACTATAAAAAAGAAAGAAAGAAAGGAAAGAAAAGAGACCTAATGATATCAATAATACCCATTAGAAACATAAGAGATTTTATAATAAATAGGTGAGTGGAGAGTGAGCTTGTGGATTAGGATACCACTACTCAATGCTCATTTTTGACATGAGGTAGAATATTTTCATGGGCAATATCATAGCATACTGCCAGCTTGTGCAACAATTGCCTTTGTAAATGCTTAAGAAAAGTATAGATTGCTGACTAGAAATGCAAGTTACATACTACATCTCATGTTAAATGTGTCAGAAATAATATTCAGCTATTTAGAACTGCAGTAATGATATTTGCTTCATACTCATTATAAAGAAAATGCAAGATAGCTTTAGTATATTGATGGAAATTATCTAACACTTCACAGAGAGTTTGGTGTAAGCTTGGGAGATGAATAGCAACACTTTGAGCCATGATGTTTAGAGCCTCAAGAGATTCAAAGTTTATCTCAACCAAGGAACCAGATCAAGTTGTAAATGTAGCATGCAACTACCCTGGCAGGATATATATAACTCAGCTTGAATTAATATGAGCAATGAATTCATCACTCAGTTCACTTGAGATCTTGGTTAGATGGCCAGATTCACCTGAATATGAGATAAACACTTTGAGGTTTTCATCCATGGGTGGATACAAAAGCTATATCCATTCAGAATGGCCTATAAATTGAGACAAACTGTGTCAATTCTAGTCTGTTTTTTTTTATTTTAATTAGCTAATGCACAATAATAATGAAGGGTCTCTACAAATCAATATGGATATCAATAAAGCTTCCTGCAGGTGCAAAATTGGCTAATAGTTGAATCTCTTCATTCTGGGCAATGTGAAGCTTGTCTCTGAGTGCTCAGGATAGTTGTAGGTGGTGGAATCAGGTGGGAAGAGGGATATTCATCAAGAAAGATTTGGGTGAAGAGTTGGAGTCACAAAGAGGTATACCTACTTGATACAAGGCATTGCTGATATTGATGTCCCTATCTTCTTTACTCTTGATAGGCTCACTACCTTGCAAGATATGCTCAAGTAGTAAGCCTGCTGTATTAAAATACACAGCATGAAATATATTCAGTGCAGGGAATTCTTTATTTCAGATTTTAGAGGGTGAGAGTAAAGCTGGTCTCTGCCAGGATAGTTGCAATTCATTAGGAATGAATAAGTTGAGGTTGCTGAGTGTGCATTCAGGGAATTTGCATTGCATTTAAAGGCCAGAGATCTCTTGAAAAATAGTAGGGAGCTCTGATAGCTGTAGATTACTATCTGAAGTTCAACTTGTATTAGTTAATGTAGAGGAGGAATAGGGAAGAGAGAAAAGCACAGTAATTACCTAGTATATTAGAAATTTGAGCTGTCAGTACATTTATCTTGTGTTGGTAAGATTGAATATGGCAATGAATATTTTTCACATCCTTGAGCTTTAAATAAACTAGACAACATTTTCTATGGCCCTTGATGCACTGGTAGTCTCAAGGGACATTTCTATTGCAGGTTGGACAAGTAATGACTCTTAATCTCTCTAAACATTGATGTTTGATATAATTAGAATAGTCCTTTACTTGAATCTATTTCTGATAAAGGGGACATTTCTGTATTGAGGGGCTCATTGGAAAAAGGGGTGATTTGGAGATGGTAAGGATATGATGAAGAGGAGAGTCAAGAAGATAGCAAAGAAGATAGAGATAAAATAAAAGAATAAAGAGGTTGGCAGGGGGACAGCAAGGAGATAGTGAGGAGATGAGGTGGATATAGCACAGACATGGCAAGAAGAACTACTTTATTTTATGGGTGCAATATGGCAATTAGACAGTTTAGATGGTCACACACACTACTTAAATGCAAGGCTGTAAGCTTTCCACTATATCATAGTGAAGTTTTATGTGAGATTTGCACCATGTTAGAATTTAAGAGGGGTAGATGATAGAATATAAAGGGAAGAAATTAATTGCAGTTGCTAGCTAATAAACAGGAGATAATTATTGTACAGGTAATTAAGATAATCATCTTAAAGAGCCAAATAGAAAGAAAAAAGAATAAAAACCTCTAAATTTTGATACTTTTGAAACATCCATCTGACAAGCTAACCAGTAATGAAGCAAAAAAAAAAGGAAAAAGGAAGAAAGATCATGTGCATTTCAAAGTAAAAAATAAACCCTGGATTATCAAGCCATAAAGAAGAAAGAGAGAAAAGAGGAAGAGACAAAACCAACTACCAATTAATGAATGTAGTGATAGATTTAAGAGCAGTAAATATGAGCTAATTGGTATTTCCATTCCAGTTGGTCCCTTCATTGGATGCAGTGAGAGGAGTATTAATATCAGATATGAGCTAATTAGGGAGAGGCTCAGTGACATCCATATCATGATCAGGTAGAGTAGAGTTCTGATTAGGAGGAGCATTGGGAGCTTCTTGCTCTATATACTACTATTAAGTGTTATTATTAGTGTCAGCATCAGCTTTGTATTCTCCATCCTGCATAGCAACAACATCAAAACCAGTATTAGCAGCTGGGCATTAAGTCACTCTACTCATATTAATATAGTTGCATGTGCTTTACTCATTTTTGATATAGACTGCATAACACTGCTTAAAATGACTGACCATCTTGATAAAGGCACAGGCATTGTGATGGTTCTGCATGTTCTTAATTGCATCTAAATTGCAAATAACATAGTGAGCATTAATAATATAAAAGAGGGTAACATTGAGATGATTGTATTCCCATATAAAGCTAATAAATTTAGCAACAACCAAGTCCACAATCATAATGGAATACTTACTACCCTGGAAAGCATTAATAATGTGAACAGCAAGGCTCTCATAAATAGGATTTATAAGCCTAAGCTTGTTGAGTGCAGCAATGTAGGCATGGAACTAATTGCAATATGACATGAGAATAAGGATATCCTTAGGTTTAATGTGTGCCTGAAGGTGCAAATCAATAATTAGCTTGCAGATAAAGGTGATGTTCTCCATGTTGATAAGTAAATATATGGAGGGATTAGAGGTAGTGATTCTCTTTGTAAGATTAATGAGCAGAGAAGGATTGTAAATTCTAAATTCTGTGTGATTGAAGCTCTTAACAGCTCTGGTTGTTTCAGATAGTGCTAAAACTAAAGGTAAGTTAAGCAATTTATTGTGGTAAAATGTGTGGGATACCACAGATGAAACTGAGAGACACATTTACATCTACTTGTTTAGCATGCAGAGGTCAACACCAGCAGTGGCCAGCCAGATAAATAGGAACTAGTAAAGTTGAAACTTGAAAGGGTTCTTATTAATACTAGAGAATATGGTGGGGCAGAGTTGGAAGTCATCACCAACAAGAATATATAACTAAGCATTAAACAAGAAGATGAGCAGCCAGAGCTCAGGCTTCACAGCTTTTGTGGCCTCATCAATGATAATGATGTCTGGGTCAAAATTGAGATAGGTACACTTAATGTCAAGCTGCAAAAGGATGGCATAAATGATGTGATCAAGTAATAGAGTGTATTTAAGAAGTTTAGTGATAAGCTCAGTTAATCTATATTCAGAGGCAGGTTCAAGGATATCATTGAATGATTCCTCAAGAAGAGTATGTAGAAGAGGATAATCTCTAAAGTTACTAATATATGAATGCATGAGATGATCAGCTCTCCTCATTCAAGCACTCAAACTAAGGCCTTTATGGATAAGTTGAGGGTCATTGATGAATGAGTGTTTAATAAATGTGGCCTTTTTATAGTGATTATAAATATGAAGAAGTGTAGTCTGCAGCTGAAAATTATCTGATAGTTCTGACTTATTAAGGATATCTGACCTATTTTCTGTATGATGGGGGCAAGCCTTGTCAGAATCAATAGTGAAGACAGCTGATTCAGTGGGAAGGAAATATAGGTAGATAATAATAGGATATGAGAATGCAACTGTATCAGCTTCCTTATCTTTAATAGTTACTATAGGAGAGTCAGTGTGGAGATGGAGATAGTCTTCATAATACTCTGTAGCCTGTTAATAAACATCTATTGCCAATTTACTAACTAGCTCATTTGAAGGTGCAGTGAGGATGATGTAGTGCTTGATTCTGATGAGGATATTTTGAGTTGCATGGAGAAGCAATATGATCAGCTACTTAATAAAATAACTTTTCCCTGTGCTAGGGGGACCATGGAGTTGGAAGATTCCACCAATCAAGAATCACAGCTTGTAGAATATGAGTACCTGGTTGGTGTTGAAACTAGCATCAGTACAGATGTAGGGGAGGAAAGTGATGAGCTCATTGGGATGAATAGTAGTAAAGGTGTCAATAATCTTAACTCTCTCTAGGCAAATATTATTAGCCAGTAAGAATTACTTCCAATTTATGTGTTTTTAGATAAAGTTGGTGCAGATCTCATCAAAACACTTTATCTGATTCTAAAATGAGATGTTGAATGTGATTATAGTAACTCTAATAAGATAACTATTATTAGCTGTAATAGCATCACAAAGAGAATGAATGGTGACATGCAGGGCTGGGTCAATTAGAGTGAAGATAATTGAATTAAGAGTTGGATTTCATGCTCATTATCTCTCCTTATGATTTCATGGGCAACTGAGAGTGATGGTTAGGTGTGCCTGGGGAGCATGGCAACTATTATTGATAACTTTGGTGAATCAGTCTTCCTCAGAATCATTAATTTTAGGGTTGAAATTAATTCTAAGCTTATTACCAGATTAGATGTGAGACTGGGTATCATCTGGAATCTGAAGGAAATCCTCATATCAACAGTCACCACAACTAGGAATTTTGATGAGGCAAAGGAAAGTAATATACTCATCAAGGTCTTTAGATAGTGCCTTTTAGGCTTCCTCTTCTGAAATAAGTTCATAGCTGAGAATAGTTATGTACTCATCAAAATTAGCAAATAAGACTTATTACTTGATGGGGTGAAGAGGATGAAGTTCATGTGCAGGATAATCACTAATCTGAAGGAATTTAATCCCAGAGTGCCCAGGGTAGTACTGATGGAGATTATCATCAAGGGAAAGATTATTAAAGTGAGTAGAATCTTCAAATTGAGCTAAGGTAGTATCCACATTAATACTATAAATAATCAGATGCAAATAGACATTGCCATCAGCATCATTATGGGGTAAAAACTGGTTGCACATAAGACTAATTGAATTGTTATGCAAGGCAAAATTAACACCAGAGAAGAGAGTGTATGCATGAAGAGTACTCAAATTATAAGAAAAATCAATTTCAACTGCTCAGTAATAGTCAGTGAGTTCATCATAATAATGGAGACTTCAGTAGACCTTGCCAAGAAATTCCTCTTGACTTGAATCATTCATATAAGTGATAGTTAGAATGGTGAATTGCTCAGGCAGCATATAAATACCACCACAGAGTTTGCTAGTTAGAATGATGGCAGGGTCAAAGATGATAATCTTAAGGTTGAAAGTCATTTTGTAGCCAGAATCAGCATGAATGATAAGTTTAATAGAGATATAAAAAATTTAGGAATTAATGTCAGTATTTATCTTATCAACAAGCTTATTTTGATCCACAAGATAAAAGAGGGCACAAAAGGTGCATTGCTGAGAGGTGGAAAATGATGACTTGTTATTATTATAGAGATTATCAGACATAAGCCTATTCTCATGGCCACAGATTTTGAAATCCTGAGAGTTAAGAGTCATTTTTGCAACTGGTAAGAGAGGAAAGAATTAGCAACATCTGATGTAATATGAGGATTATGGAAAGCTGAAATGAATAAATCAGAATTAGAACTAAAAGAATCAAATATCTTATAATTAAGAAAGCTAGAATGATAGAATAGTAAGATTCAAGGAGTAAATTAAGAAGAAAGTAGCTAAATAGAGATATAAATAACCAGTTAAGGGGAACAACACAGATAGAGAGAGGATTAATGAGAAAGATTATGAAAAGAAAAGAATGATGAGAATAGATATATAGCTATTAAATAGCTAGTCAAAAGAGTACAAGCAAGCACAGGGGAAGGTGGGAGACAGAGTAAGAGAGACACTAAGAGAGAAGGAGGTAGGTGAGAGTAAAGAAAAAGAAGAGAGAATTGCTGATGAGAAGAAAATATTTATACTGTAAGAGATAGACAAGCAAGTGAATAATATAGTACTAAAATGATAGAACAGCTAAGTAAGACTGCAGTTAATAACTACAGTCAATCAATTTATTGGGGCTAATATAATCAAGTGAGATAAGGTGTTATAATGATTGGGAATTTGATGGGGCAATATGACTAAATGGTGTGATGTATTGTAGCAAAAAGAAATAGATAGAAGCTAAAGAATGAATTTAATGGGGTAATGTGATCAAATAGTGTGATGTGTTGTAGTAAAAAGAAATAGATGAAAGCTAAAAGATGGATTCATATGATTTATATGAAGTAAATAATGATGCTAAAAGGGAAATAATAATGAGGAATTAATAGGGAGAGATACAGTAGAAAATAGACATACAGCTATTAAATAGCCAGTTAGTAGTTGTAGGGGTAGAGGGTTAGATGCTTAAAAGAAATGAATGTAAACTATGATGAAAACACTGAGAAAGAAAAGAAAGAAGTGATTATAAGAAGTAGGTTTTATTTGACTAGATTTAAGAAAACTTAGTGGTCTGAATGAGGAAAAATAAAGACTCTCAATCAATAAGTTTAGATACAAAAAGGTGATTTGGGTGAGAAATATGTGAGAATAAGAGAAATAAGAAGTGGGAGCTATAATGAACATAGCTTTAATACTATAGCTAGTTAGTGGTATAACAGCAGACAGTGTTAATTCAGATGGAGATAGTGTATGAAAAAGAGAGTAAGAAGAAAGTAAAAATACCATGAATGCTACCATGAGTAGTAATATGCATTATAAATGAAAGTTTTGAAAGAGCCTCATGCTAATTTATCATAGCCCAGGTATTGAAAGAGCTGAAGTAAAGTAGTAGAGATGAAGATAATATTAGATGATTCAATTCAATAGTATTAACTGCTTTTCTATTTGTACATCATGCAGTAAATATACAGAACAATCCAAGCTAGTAAAGTATTGAATAGGATGTAAACTCCACATTGTGAATAAAGAGGAAAATAATGACTAGTTACAGGGAAGAGTAAAGAGCTGAGACTATCAATATATATAGTATCTATATTTTCCTTGTGCTGAAGTGTGATGATAAATGTAGCAGTTCTAAGGTTAATCTTGAAGATGAGAATGTATTAAAAGATAAACTGTAATATATTAATTAATGTGTAAAGAGGGTGCAAATTGTGGATGATGGAATTAAAGAGATTTAAATAGCTATCTATAGTTATAAGTGGAGGCAGTTATTAGGGATGCAAACTGGGAGGTTACATTAAGGTTAAATTAAAGTATTTCAAGCTTTACCTATCTAGATTAGTGAGGTGCAGGTGGCTAGCTAGTGTTTTGGCTGCTACAGCTAAAGATTCTTGGCACCTCACATGTTTAGGGGTTGGTTTTAGCTCAGGACTTAAAAGCAGAGCACAACCAAATTCTTTTTGTTCTAGCTTTTGTTTGTTTTTTGGGGGGGGCAAAGCTGTAGGCCTGGTAATAAATACTTAACTGCATATAATAAAGATATAGTTTAGCCTGTTAGTTTATGTTAACTGGCCCTACCTCTCTAAATGAATACTAATTACTGCAGCTGTGAACTTCTATGATCTTCTGAACCAATAATGAACTAGAGAATTTATAGGCTTACTTGATTAGGCCTAGCTTGATATTTGTGTTTTGTGATTGGTGGAGATGTTGTCAAGTCTTGAGAGGAGTTAAGATATTACTTAATTAGACTTAGGGATTAATGTGAGAACCACAGGCTCACAGGGTGAAGATCTAGGGCTGCCAGGCCAGAGAGCCTTCAAAGGAGTGAGCCTAGGGGGCTCAGAGGTCACAATGATGGAGGCTTACATAAGACTTATCTAAGTAGGCCTGAGACCTCAATGTATATAATCTTCACTGGCCCCCCTATCTTTATAGAGCCAGCAAACAGCTTTACTATGTTCTTACCTCTACATTCAATATAATCAACCCTTCATACTACATGTTTATATTCCCTCACATCATTCTATAATCTCTATACTCTACCCTACAGGTAATCCCTTATAATCAATCAAACATCTTTTCATCTCTTCTCTACTACTAACATAACATTACAATCTGGTATATGGTTAAACTACTACTTAGCTAGCATAGATGCAATCCATTGGTTTCACATCACCAGTTAATTATTGTTTTAGTAACCCTCTCTAAGGTTAACCCCCTAATCCTAACACCCTAAGTTAAATATATATAATCTATAGTATCCATGGAAAGCAGTGTTTTTTATACATTTCTCATTCCCTAACCCTCCCTAAGGCTAACCCTCTAATCCTAACACTCTAAGTTGAATATATATGATCTGTGGTATCCATTGAATAGGCAGTGGTTTTTATAGATTTCTTATTCCCTAACCCTCTCTAAGGCTAACCCCCTAATCCTAACACCCTAAGTCAAATATATAAGATCTGTGGTATCCATTAAATAATTAAATAGGCAGTGATTTATGTATATTTCTCATTCTCTAACCTCCTTCTTATTGGTATAGATGTTGTGAGTGCTTGGCATAGTTCAGTAGCAGTTGAAACTAATACAATGACAACTAATTGAGCTCTAGCCTGTTGGAAAATGTGGGGATTTAAAGTAATATATTGGTTCTTTAAACATAATTAATACTGGGGCTCAGCCAAACAAAAAAAAAGCAGTGTTTGGGGCAAAGCTCACTTGAGTTGGATGATTGGAGGTTACTACTTTTTTTTTCTTTTGTTACTGGATATTTGTCAAAATCTGGATAGCTTGTAGAGTTTTTTATTGTATTGATTTTTAATTTCTAACCTTTTCCAACTGTATCCTCTCTTTCTGCCTGTTAACCCCTTGAAGCCTAACATAAATTTACACAAGATCATAGTTATCATAATGAAGCCTAGAAGGACACTGAGAAGATGCTACTCTAGTTGCTGACAGCTTTACTGGTGGATAGGTTGAAGTTTGGTGAAAGTGGGTGTCATCTATTTCCTAGTTGTGTTCTGAGATGTATTTCTTATAGAAAGAGGCAGGTAGGTGAGTCATACCAACCACAGTAATGCAATGTTTGACCCCTCAATTTCTGGTGGTAAGAGGGAACCTCAGATAAGATCAAGTTGAAAGGAAATAATGTTACAGGCATAAAGGTGTAGCTTCATGTTATTCATACATAGTTGCCTGATATGTCTTTAGAAAATCATCATGACTAGTGAAAAATATATCTTCAATATAACAATAATGTCTGGCTGGTTTCACCACTGGTGAGGTGCCAATTTGGGAAGGATCCTTAATGCATCACAGCCTCATGACATATTCAAATTAAGCCACAGACTAGAAGATATCATCATATACTACAAATTCTATAAATCTACCACCAAAAGACTGTTCCTGCTGATCAAAATCTCTCATGGAAGTAATAGTAGTTTTACCTGCATCATTCTAAGTAGAGTATTATTGTTGTAGACATATCCATTGATAAAGGGGTTCACAACTAGATATATATGTTCCTTCTTCACTTTAGGTACAGCATGTCTCTTTCTTCTGCTAGCATTATCACAGGTGTTGGTGGCAGCATTGATGAGTAACATATCAGAAAACAGGGGTTGAATGACCTCAGATTTGACTGGGATGGTATCAGAGTCATCATTGAGGATGATTGCTTTTATTACTCTACACTTTCCTTTTCCTGCTCTGAATGGTGTTGCCACATCACTTCTGGTGGTCTTTTTAATAGAGTAGAATTTGCAAACATGGCTGCTTCAAAGGGTGGCATTCATATAATAAGATGGTGTAGGGTTTGCCACCCCATTGTGCTTTAGTTTCTTGGCTAGGTTAGAGTAGCTATAAAAGTAGCTCTCAATTCTATAGTATCTAGTCCCTTGCTGATAAGAATCAAGATACTACTGAGCTATTACTAGAGGCAGGAGCTGATGTGAACATTCATGTAAGTAAGTTATGATAAATACTTGCAGCCAGTAGAGTATCTTCTGATCCACTGGGGGTCTAGGTTTGTAGGAGGAGGCAGGCAGTTATAACTGTGAATTCATTTATTACTGGATGGATAAATTCTTAATCATATCCTTTATTATGGCTTGATAGTGTGATATTGTAGGGTTCAAGTGAGCAATTTGGAAAACCTACTGATCCACCTTTATGGTAAGCTTGGTCATCAAAAAAGAGTAAGAATCCATTACCTGCTTAATAGAGGACTTAGGTAACCTCTAACTTCACCTTAAGTTCATTTAGAAAGCTGAGAATAATCTGCTTCAGCTCTCTATAGACTTTAGTGTATTGGTAGGTGGAAAACATGATATCTACCTGCTCTATAAGCAATGACTCCTCTTCCTCTTCTTCACAAGCAATAGAGTGTTTGATGGATAGATTAGAGTTGTTTTGAATAACATAATACTTATGGCTGACAGCAAACTTTTCACCCAAGATATCTCTCACCACTATTCATATCTCTTTGTGTTTACAATGCAATCAGGCTTCATCAAAACAGCCAGAGTTCTTAGTGTAGCCTTAACTCCTCTGATAATTATAGTAGTGCTAGAGTTAGTTGCATCATCTGTCATTGGCATCATTAAATGAATGGTGCAGCTGGCAGTGGAGATGTACTATTTCATGATGTTATCAAAGTAATGTTTACCACATCCTGTGCCAAGCATATCCAGGAAATCCCCTTGTCAAAACTGGGTTTAATCAAGCCATTATGTGACTGGCAAAATGGCAGAGAGGAAAATCCCAGTTCAAGGAAATACAGCAAGATGCAAAGAAATGCCATCAACTACACCTCAACCATGCAATCTATATTGGCCCTGTATCTGTAAAATGCACTAAGTCTCAAGGATGCTATCAATTCAGAATAAAGACTGTTAGAGCTATTGACATATTCCTTTGTGCATGACCTTGCCAGGTTTATCAATGGACTGATAGACAGGATCAGGCAGTACAGCAATGGACTACTTATTGGCCTAATTGAATAAAACCTCTATAAAAGCTGCCTCAAGGATGATTTATAGGTGCACATGATTTCAGTATCTGGGGGTATATCTTGTGTTGCACAAACAATCATTATATTCTTAATAAATGAAGGGTAGGCATTGCTGTAGCCCAGTTATTAACCTCATTTTCTGGTTTTATCAACTTTCATGGATCTTTACCATCAGCAGGGCAAGGAGCAGTGGGGACTGGATGCAGGAGCTAATATTAACATGCAGCTAAGTCATGATAAATACTTGTAGCTAGTTGAAGACCTCCTGATCTACCTTTACATAAATTTTGGTCATCAAAAAGGGGTATCAATTCATCACCTGGGCAATAAGAGTTTAGTCTCTAACTTTGGTGTGATTACTCCAGCCAGGTATCAGAATGGGGAATTAGAAAGTAATAGGGCTCAGGCTTTAAATTTCCTTCCCTCTGCAAGAAAGAATAACCTGCATGTCAAGGGATAGCTCATTAACTAGCATTGGTTGTTCAAGGATGCTAATTCTATTATCATTGGAGGGTATAGCATGACTGGGAGGCTTTTCTTTTCATAGTACTAATCAACAAGGGAGGGTGGGCACAAGTGCAAGTCCACAGCACCCCTAATGCTAGACAGGCAAAGAAAAGCTGAACTGAGATAGTTGGCATAATCATTGTAATAGTGTAAGTTTAAGATACATTTAAGGAAAGCTTACCTAGATTACTGTGATGATTTTTTTTTTCAATCTGAATTTGAACCATTATGGGCACTGAAACATTAACTACCCTAAATTCAGGGTCATAGTCTTCATAGAGCTATCTATTGAATTCTCCTACATCAGAGGCTGGTATTGGCCTCTATGATGGTAGCAGAGTTGTTTACAGGGGTGCAACTTTCTTAGGAGCTAAAAGCTCCTTTGTAGTGCAGGGCACATGCATTCACATCTCTAGAGGGGGTTAGTAATAACTTGTCCAGTTGATTCTTTGATGTTGGCTCTTCCTTAAATTTGCACATTTATTGATGGACTACCATTTGATGATATTAGTGTCTACTTGATAAGAGTCCACCTGATAACCTCCATATATGTGAGCTGGTCAGATATTGAGGTCAGAATTGGAGGGTAATGAGACACAGAGTTTAAAACCCCTTCTCTCTATGGGGTAAAAATCACTTGGTTAATATCAAGGGTTGACCTTGTCTTTCTGAAGGTATTTTCCAGAACTGCTGTAATCACATGATGTTGTATCAACTAATGTATATTGCCTAATAGGACCCCTAGTGCCCTGTACTACTTCCATTCATAACTGTAGGATTCTAACCTCTCCTGCTTATGAGATATATGATCCATTGCAGCCATGAAGTTCAAGACATGATGGCTCATGTCATCATAAAGTTGGTGTAACCCTGGTAAAAGTGGGTGTTGACTGTCTTCAGGTTGTGCCTCAGGTATATTTACTTGAAGTAAGACAATGGGAATAGCAGGGCACCTTACTCTACTTCACAGGCACTCTGGCATGAAGTAGATGCAATAGCTGTGAAAGTGGCCCTTAATTGAATACTAAGTAGCACTTTAGTGAAGATGCCTTTCATGTGTGTCCCAGTTCTGTCTTGGGAGGTATTCCTCATGGGAAGAAGATGCATCATTGTTGGTATGATAGCCTCAGGTTTGAGTCAATATAATTATGAATTATGCTTGAAATTCTGTCTCTAAATTATGTATTCTTTATGATATATCTCTACCTACCTTCCTCAATTTCCCTGTTCCTCTATAACATTCAAAGTGAATTCCAGAAAGGTTATTTGGGATATTCACACCAAATCAAGGATGTCATAGGATGGTATTGAAGTGTGCTCAGGCACAGTTGGAGGCATACATCATTTTGACATATAGTGGGAGCATCTACTTTTGTAACCTGAGTACCCATCCATGTTAATACAAATCAAGCAGAGACCTAGATAACTTATATGCATGATCTTGCTAACATTTTCCTTCATCAAGCAGACATGAGGGGCACTGGGGTTGGCATGTTTAAATTTGGAGTCATTGTTTTACTATTCTCACCTAGTAAAAATGGTAGTTTAGCAAGGTGATAAAGCAAAGAGTGCAACAAGTAATACTTACTGATAATAGCTTGGATCATCTTTTTTGAATATCCCACTGTGGCCTCTACCATCAGCTCAGGGGTCTTGGCCCAACATTATTTGATTTGGGGTATACAGGGGGCTGTGGGGTTAACTAATTGGGAGGAACCTGTCACTAGATGATGGGATAAGACATTAAATCATGTGAAAACATAGCTGGTGGCTGGAATAAGAAGACTTACAACAGATAGGGTGGATTAGAGGCTATTAGCTGAAGATTTGATGCCTGATTGGAGGTTACTGGTCAGTTACAGTCAGTTGTATATATATATATATATGTGATAAGGCATTATTCTCAGTCCCTCAGCAGGGGGTAGTTGTTCAACTCCAGAATATAGCTAACTGGAACTCAATGAGCAACTTGTTGAGCAACACTGGACATACAGTTTAGAACCTACATAATATCTTGAAATCATATCACAACAGTGCATATAAACAACTTGCCAGCAGTGTTTGCATGCAGACTGCATCCTCTCCTGCAATCTTTTCTAGCTGCTCTGGGGACAGATAATGAACAAACACAGATGAGAACTACTTGATTGGTGTGTCTGAACCACTGATTAGGTAGAAATCTACAATGATAAGGAGCTGCTAACTCTTGGAGTAGGCTAATTAATAAAACTGTGAAAGTAATTGGTGAATCAAGAGCAAAAGTAACCATCAGTGTAGAGATCATGAATAGTAGACACCATGGTAAAGTCCTGATTCTTTAGTTGCAGGAAGCAGATGGGGTATATATATAAGGGCTCATTACTTCAAGTTAGAGGCCTTTTTACATGAAGTAAATGATTCTATACTACTTAGTAATTTAGAGGCAACTATCTATTCAGATTCATTCCAATTAGTGTCATCTGGATCAAGGCCAGGAAAAGAAAAGAGTTTCTTTCCCATACAGAGTAACTATAACATACCTTTCTCTGCCAGTTCTGAGAGTTTGTAGTCTCTAGAATATCCACAATCCAGCCAATGATCTACTACAAAATAGTTAGATCTGAGAGCAAAAAAAAAAAGAATACTTCATACTATAAAATAGGCAGAAATGTAGAGATAAAATACAGTGGGTTAAAAAGAGAAAGAAATACATACCAGCATCAACCTGTCTCACACTGCCTTGCAAGTCATGTCATATACATCTTGCTGTATACAGCCAATGCTTCTCCAGTGTGCCATGCAGCTGTCAAGAAAGCAAAGTGTTAGAAATATCAATCTAATGTGTATAATAGCTTTGTGTGTGATCAAAGTATGGTGCTTGTAAAGTTTCCAAGAAGGAGTTGGAGTGTAGTAATACTCTCCAGGTAGCACCATAGTATATGTATGTATATAGCACTTACTGGTTTTTAGAATATTATCACAGAGAATTCTCCTAGAAGTTCAGAAATAGTTAGCTCATAGCTCACTTATTAACCCCTTCTAATCCCCCAGTAATCAACCAAGTTCTCATCACAATTAGATAGCTAGAAGTAGTGGGGTTCTTGTCATCATCAGGCTGGATCAGAACATTGAACTTACTGATGACACTTGCTCATACCCAGGTAGGTGATGTTGCTGTATTCAAGGCCTCATCAACTCAGAGTGATAGGGGCTATGGTCTAGAGCCAGTTCTCTTGGGTATAGATTCAATTAGTTGTGAGAGGAGTAATAGAGTTAAAATCTTGATGTAATGAAATAGATGATTGGGATGCATTCATTATAGAAAGAAGATGTGGTATAGATATATGTAAGAGAGTATGTAGTTAGAGGAGCTACTTTCTTAGCATTCTGTATATGTTTCTTTAAATTGAAGTGTTCATTTAGATGTAATCAACAGCTAAATGCTAAATCATATGGCCTGCAATAAAAGCACTGTGTCTGTTTCACTTGGGATTTGAACTTTCATGGCTTGGGGGTCTCACCCCCCTGAATATGAACAGCCTTGTGATGCTTCTATGCTAACTCTACTTTACTGATATCTTTGTGTGGAGTAGAGGTGGTAGCTATAAAAGTGGCCCTTAATTGTATAGTAGGTAGTGCCTTGGTAAAAGTGGTTGTTAAGGGGGGGGGAGGGGGGGGGGGGGGGGGGGGGGGTGGGGTATATTAAGCTTAGCTAATGAAGGGGTTAGCAACAGATCTTCCTGGTGACACTCAGCCATATAGTGGGCTCTGTGGATCTTAGTCAGCTCCTAGTAGGCCTTTGCAAGTATGAGGCATCTGAGCTCTGGAGGGCACTGTAGTAAAAGGACTTAACCTCTGAGGATGTATCTGTATCTTAATGAGCCTGACCTCCCATGCTGAGAAAGTAAAGGGGGTAAGTATGTGGAAGTGGGGTGATTATAGTGCTACAGCTGCAAGGAAATTGCAGGAATGATAGGAGCCTTCACAGATAAGTACTACTACTTCACAGAAAATTTTCACTGCTAGTTACAGGGAAAGAAGGCATGGCACTGCAAGGTTGAGATTCAAACCTGCACAGGCAGACCAGAGGGTAGGGAGTAGGGCATCATAGTTACTAGTAGAGCTGACTGACCAGCATTCTGGGTGTTTGTAGTTAGAGTGTTAGTCAGCAGGAAAAAGAAATAGGCTTGTAGCATCTTAATATTTGCACATGTAGTATGCTGCAGTTCATAGATTCAGAAATACTTATAAAGATTGCAGTTCTTATAGATTACTATAACTATATGGAGATAATAAAGGTGTTTTCAGATATCTAGGTTAGAGTTCTTCACAAAAGGAGATAGGCCAGGCAAGCATGATAATCACATACAGCCCCATTAATAAGATCCACCTGAATGGGATGGGCAATAATGTGGGATGTACTAGAAGAACTTTGACTAAAATGCTTAGCATGTAGGGAGAGTAAGGTAGCTTGCAGCCTCTATAGATCTACTGTAAGTATGGAGTTGATCTCAAGACTAGGCAGCCCAATATGAGAACTACATTAAAATACTCTTATATAGCTGATTGCCTATCTGCCCATCCATCTGTCCATCTCTTGTGTTGAAGTGGCCAAGCTGATGAAGCACATCACATACTTTAATATCATATTTCCTCTGATTCTAGCTAGTAGGAGAGAATATAGGAACAGATAATATTAAAAGAAGATAATATCATAAGCATGAAGGTGTGACTTCATATTATTCATGAGATTCATCTATCATACTGATCTTGATGAACATCTTCCATCATCAGATGCACATATAGTGTGCTGTGGTCCATGGATTTAGAAATACTCATAAAGATTGTAGTTCTTGCAGATTATTATAGTCATGTGGGTCATGTTGAATGCAAGATGTTTTCCTTAAGTGTAGAGCTAATGTGAACATTCAACTAAGTTAAGATAAATACTGACTATTAAGCAGTTGATAGTTCTCAGTACATTTGAATGCCTCCTCCAGCTGAAAGCTGAAAACCTGCATGTGATAATATTAATACTTTTTGCCTATGCTATTCACATGGCAACTGCAAGAAGGAATATACTGCTAACTATTATAAGTTCATTCTTTCTCATCTTTATGGGGAGTAGAGTGTTCAATAGACAGGTTAGAGCTATTTTAAATAAGATAGTACTTATGAGCAACAGCAAACTCTTTACAAGTAAAGCTGCAATGATCCATTTAATCTCCAGCTATTTTCAGATGATACTCATATTGCTGGATTTGTTGCTTGAAGGGCTATATTTCTATCCAACTCTTGAGAGTAACATATTAACTGACTTTCAGGAGTTACACAAACTAAGTATCTACTTTTTCAAAATAGTTGCCTTGCAGTATTTCCTGCTGCTGGTCATATCCCTCTGTATCCATAATATGATTGAGTTTTATCAGAACACTCAGAATTCTTGGTGTTGCCTTGACTTCTCTAGTGATGCAGCAAGACAAAAAAAAATGCCACCCACTAAAGATAGGTTAGAAGATTAGGCACAAGTGGAGGTCTGCAGTACTCATAACCTGAGCCAGACAAAGAAAAGCTAATCTGGAATGATGGTGTGAAAGTTCAGGGTACATTCAAGAAAAGCTTGCCTGGATTACTGTGATAACATTTTTCCAATCCAGTTTCAATTATTGTGGGTGCTAGATTATTAATCACTGAAAGTTCAGGATCATAGGCTTTATTGTTCAGCTATCTGATGTATCCAACTGGAACTTGATGCAACATCTCTAAAGATACTACTAGTAGTATTAGCATGATTTCTTCCCTTTAATATGACTTCACAGGTTGTAAGCATGCCAGTATCTACCTTATCATCTTAAGAGTCAGATGATGGGAGAACCCCTCTGCATCATGCAGCACTGAAAGGCCAGCATAACACTGTAAAGTAACTTCTCAACCAAAGAGCTAATCCTACAGCAACAGATATTAACAAGTGAATATCACTACACTTTGCTGCTAAATAGATGCATCATACCTGCATTGAACCTCTGATGGTTCCAAACACAGAGCAAGGCTGGACATATAATTTGTGAGCTACATGATTTCTATCTTATCATCAGTTCAGAAATGCCCATCAACCAGTTCTCCCCTGCATTCATTCAGGATATGTCTCTAGAGCAGCTGAATAAGATTACAGGAAAGGATGTCTCATGAGGTTACCATCTACTAGACCCATTCTAATTAGCTTCATTAAGACTAAGGCTAGGAAAAGAAAAGAGTTCTTCTTTTCATGCAGAATAACTAACATACCTTCCTCAGATGATTTTGAGAGTTTATAGTCTTTAGAATATTAATGATCCAGCTAATGATCTACCACATAGAGTTTGTGGTCTCTAGAATATTAATGATCCAGTTAATAATCTACTGTATAGAGTTTGTGGTCTTTAGAATATCAATGATTCAGCTAATGATCTACCACATAGAGTTTGTGGTCTCTAAAATATTAATAATCTGGCCAATGATCTACTGTATAATAGTTAGATCTAAGATAGGGGGAAAAGAGGAATAATCTGTAATATAAAACAGGCAGAAATGTATAGATAAAATATAATAAAAATTTAAAAGGAGAAATACATATCAAGGTGAGCCTGTCCTGCACTGCCTGGCAGGCTGTATCATATATATCTCCTTGTATATGCTTAACACCTCCCTGGTGTGTCATGCAGGTGCCAAGAAAGCAAAGAAATAAAAATATCCATCTAATGTGTATATAGAGGCTGTTGGTTGTATAGTAGGGTGCAGCCTGGTAAATCTACCTGTTATTGATTTCTGCTTCCTAATGTGATATCCTTTTCACAGGAAGAAGAGGGGGTATATATAAATATAAGAGGGCATGAATGACTGTAAGTTGGGTGCATTTTTAGTTGGAGAGGAGGTTGTAGCCCTAAAAGCACCCCTTGATTGTATATGTAGTGGCACCTTGGAGTAGATGTTATATGCTTGCTAGTTGTGTATTGAGAGATATTTCTCACAGGAAAAATATGGAGTATATAAATGTGAAAAGGGTTAGCAGCCTATGCATAACTGTAGAAGGAGTTGGAAGATGTAACTAATAAGAAAGAAGAGAGTCAGCATTAAGGAGACATTTTATTACTGCTGCTACTTGAGACATATGGGAATAATGAGAGCCTTTACAGGTAGTTAGTTGATGCAGCTTCATAAGAAACATTCACTATTAATTCCAGGGAAAGGGGGATGGGTGAAGATGATAATGGGCTGACTGACTTTTTATGGGTGTTGATGGGCAGAGTATTATTCAATAGAAAAAATGCACTGAGTAATGTTAATATTAACTTTCATGGCTTGTCTTTTGGGGTACTGCAAGTGGAATGGATGTTTCACTATTATGCAGTTTATTTGCATTTATTTGCATAAAATGGAGGATAATATGATAGCTTGATGAGTAGAGCAGAGAGGGGAGTGGGGGGGGGAGTATTTATATTCAATAATGGCAATCAGGATTGCTCCCAGTAAGGCCTGCAGGATTCACAGATGATACTCTTAAGACTCCATAATTGTCTGTTATTCTGTATGCTGGTAGAAGGCAGCAGATTCACTTTTGATAGGAGGAAACTAGGTGCAGACTTTTATCTTAGATTTAATTGCATGGTAATAGAAATATGAACCAGTCTATTTGCCAGCAAGTAATAAAGAAATATGCAGTCAAGATGTCAATAACTTGTTTCTTTATACTCTGTAAATTGAACACAGGAATGGCTGGCTGAAAGAAAGGAGATTTTAACATTAAAACTGCAGCTGTGGATGTAGAACACTTTGTCCTCCTCTGAAAACCATGCATTACTTTTTGACTGCTCCTTGACAACTTGTTGAACCCCTATCTGATCCTTTGACTCTGAGAGATCAAAAGACAAGAGATATCAAAAGAATAGGGTGCTACAGTTGCCAGGGATTACATTGTGGAGATAGGATGAGTAGGTCTGGGGAATGCCATGTTAAATTATTACTGATTGAGGCTCAAATAGATAATCTCCATAATAGGGGAGACAAAGGAGAATGGTGATGTGCAGGAAGACAGTGTCTACAATGAGAAAGAATCTCTTTTCTTGGAGGAGTGGAAATTCAAATCAAGTGCAATTTAATCATCACCAATCAAGAACAATCAAAAGGCATGTGATGAATTGGGTTCCTACATGCCAAGGCTAAAAAATGCAGTGTGATGGCCAACAGGAATGGGATAGCTAATGAATAACTAGATGATAGGCCCATGCTATTTAAATTAGAGTGGTTTTAGATGGTATGATAGTGGAGACAGTGTGATGATAGCATAGAGTGGCTCAAACATCCAGCAAGATCTCATAGGTTGGTGGCAACAGTTCAAATATTTCCCCTCTTAAGTGTTTTCTGGCAATTAATAGAGGATTGGATGAAGTCATAGGGCCTCTAGCCATGGAAAGTGGGGTAGTTAAACTAAAGCTTCTTAGCTGATGAGTTGTTGTTTAATAAAAATGACATGAATTCTGGAAGAAATCATGGATTTTAGGGGGGAGGTGGACTGAGCTGAATAGACAGGGGGTAAAGGGCCACTGCCAATTAGGGGAGAGGGGAAAGTTGCTATTCTTAAAATAGGTACTCTGTATATTCTTTTAATACTTGGTAAAGTCAGTAATAGAGACAGACTGTCAAATAGAAATGTGAGAATCTGCAATTTGGGAAGCACATGGGCTAAGAACAAGAAGATGTCACATTAGATCAGCAGAGTAGGGCTGTATAGGGCTGGCACAACATCCAAGGATGTGTCTCTAGTTTTTTTACATGGCTTAAATCAGTAATCTTCAGTAAATAGTGGTAGATTTTAACTAGGATGACATGCTTTTTTTTTTGGGGATAATAGATACATTTAAACTGTTTGTAAATGTATGTCATGTGAACTAACTTTTTAGGCTTGGGGAAAAGCACAGAGGGATTTTTTTTTTGTGAAGAGATAAAGAGAAAATGGGCAGATGTAATCATGATATTAGTGGAAAATGTGTAAATAAGAAAAAATGGGAGATAAAATAAGCACTAGGATAGATAAAATCAGAGACTAGGGGGATTAAGGACTGAAAATAAGTCATTAATGTTGGTCAGAAAGGGGCATTAAGGATAAAAAAGAGTAAATAGAAAGAAAATAGATCATGGCTGCCCACTAGGTAGATTGATATCAGCACACAGAATAAGAAATATTCAATAACAAACTAGAAGCATAAGAATGAATAAGTATCACAGAAAAGAAAAGAAAAGTGAGAGATAAAAAACCCTAGAAATAAAGAAATAAAGGCATGAAAGATCTGAATCCATATGAATTATCTACTCCATCATAGTGAGGTAGACCTAGCACAGAATATATATTATTAGCTCATGGGTTGGAGGTTGTGTTCATCAAGTCCATGAAGCTCACAGTGGTGCACTAATACTAACAGGTGGGCATTGGTGTTGATGAGAAAAACCTGTGTGATTAGATTAAGAGTATGATATAATACTTGATGGGTCATCTCAATTGTGAGTCTGCAGCTGTGAAGAACTGCTTGAATTGTCAGCTCAGCATGTTGCACTGGAGGCACCCAGAGTTGAGGAGGTTATTTGAGTAGATGGGCAGGATAGTCAACAAGAGGATTATATTGATGATAATGTGGTATATCATTGAGCAGCTGTGGGGAGAGCAATTCAGACTTGATATGAATGGAGGGCAGGGAGAGCAGTTCAGACTTGACATGAATAGAAGAGGTAGAAATGGGTTCAGATTTGACCTGAATTGATCCTAATAAGAGTAACTCAGTTTTGAACTGGATAGAGGGTGTTGAGAGAGGTTCTAGCTTAATTTGTGCAGGAGGAGATGATATTATAAAGTTAGATTCAGTTGGAGGGAGGCCTAAGCTGAATTCAGTTGGAGATATGGTAGACAGATGATGAATATGAGATATCATAGGAAGTATGAACTTAGAGGTAGCCATTTAAACTTGAATTTGATAGGCTAAGTCAGGGCCAAGGCTTGTTGGAGTGATGATATTAGGATATAAGCAAGAAATGTAATGAGACTATAGTAAAGAAGTTGAGGAAAGAAGAGAGAAGAAAGAGAAAAGAGAAAAGTAAAGATAGAGAGTGGGTGAATGTAATTATATTGATAGTATTATTTAAAAAATAGTGAATATTTCATTGTGCAGTATAGTTTGTGAGATGGTGCACTTGACTTGGTAGCTATTTAGCCCATGTCACATGAGTTGATTGATTGAGGTAAAGATGAAGGTAAAGATTAAGTATGAAGAGTAGTGGAAAAATATAGAGAAATGAGAAGAGATTAAAATAGTATCAGAATAGATATAGTAGAGAAGGCAACACATGGCATGAAGATAGGTATTAATATATGAAATAAAGTAAAAAAGAGAAAATAGAAAGAAGAAAAGATTAAGTGGAATCACTCCTGGAATGGAGGATGCAGCATATGTAATAGAAGATATGGATCAGAGTATTATAGTAAAAGGTTAGGCCTTTACACAAGAAGTTATCTTAGCATGGTGCTGCCAGGAAATAGTGCAATTCTTGGAATGCTTGGGTGGAAGTGGAGTAGTGGGTGAGTCTGTTAAAGAGAAATTGATACTGTTTAATTTCATAGGCTGCAAATATAACCTTAATGACAACAAGGTTAAGGTTACAGGTAGAAGACAAAATGAAGCCTGGTGCATGAAAGTTTGCAATTAGTAAAAAGTAATTATAATGCACCTTAGTAGCATGGGGAATATCATGCAACTCTCTAATCTTACTGGTCAAGTATGTGAGCTGCCTTTCTTCATATTTGGTATGTAGATGGTGCTGTGGATAATTGTCAGGTTTGTGAGTGAGATTCTGGAAAGTCAAAATACAGGTTATGCAATGTCCAATGAAGCCTTGAGTAAGGGAAGTGTAGTCAAAATTGGCAATTAATCAGACAGAAGGAGGAGCTTGCAATAGCTGCTGATGAGGGGGAGAGGGGTAGAAAGTGAGAGTAGATATTCATCTAGGAGGTAGTATGTTTTGATGAGCCTTGAGATCACAGACACTACATAGCTCAGAACTAGGAAAATAGGATGTTGCTTTGCCATCAAGATATTCTGAGATTATGGCATTAAGGCATCTATTAGGGTTGACATAGTTAGAAAAGGCAATATTTAGATGGTTGTTACTGATTCTTTGCTGACTACCAGGGGTTACTATGATGAGAGAGAGACTCAGGGTTCTATCATGATCACTATGGGTAGCATTTTGGACCAGCTGGATCAGTGAATGTGCACCATAATTGATGACAACCCCAACATTGGGGATATCAAGATCAGTGCCTAAACCAGAGGTGGCAATAATGGCCTGAATCCTCTCCTGGATTAGTGATCTAAGTATATCCTCTTTTTCCTTGAGTGAAAGAGTCTAGGAGTTGTAATTGGAGAGTTTCAAACATTCACTGATTGCTATAGAATTATCCACAGACTTGATATAGATTAAGACAATCCTGTTTACTGAGATAGTGGTAATAATATGGTAAAGCAGGGGAATAACATGGTCATTCTGTCTTGTGGTCACAACCCTTTTAATATTAGGGTTGATCAAAGGGCTCCAAATTTCAGTAAAGAGACAGAACTGGCAGCTAATATCATTAATCATATCAGTAATCATGGTTGATAGCAGGGTACTGAACATGATAATAATTAGGATATTGAGAGTGCCTATCCAGCTAAGTTTTTTGAATGTAGATCTATAGGAAAGCTCAGTCTGGACAGTATGAACTTCATCAAAGATGATTTGATGGAGGAGTTTCTGGCAGGTAAATAACTCAATAAAGTCTCAGAAGTGTGATAACTGTGCTACTTCTAGAGTAATGAATACAAGGTATTTTGCAGTTTTCATTTTATCATTCCAGTAAGCACTCTGAAGATCAGCAGCTTGACATTAAGACTTTAGATCTAAGTAAAGAAACACATAGGGAACAACAACCAATGTAAAACCATTCCAATCAAGGTATGCTGATATAATAAGCAACAAAGTCTTGCCAGAGGCAGATGGCATGACAATCAATAAATCATTTCTAGTGGTAACTATTGTGAGGATAGTATGACATTGTTCATCACTGCATCAGGTGGTACTATTATTTTGAAGGACTAGTTGAAGGATGGAAAGAAGTTATTGCTGAGTCTGATATATGGACTTATTGCTGGAAGAGCATGTGGAGATCTCAGTAGAAGTACTTATGGAGAAACTAGAGCTATTAGAAATGTTGAAGCTGTAACCTAAAGAGATATCTATAGAACTATCTTGATTGTCATCAAAATTACTGGTATAATCATCTTTATCCTTATTTGGAAGGCTGTGGGCAAGATTGCCAGCATAAACATATTAATCCTCATTTAGAAGGCTGTAGGTGAGATTGCCAGCATAACTATCTCCATACTTATTTGTAAGGCTGTTGGTGAGAGTATCATAGTTGTCATCTGAAAGTTTACTACTAGAGGAATGAGAGGAACTGACTGGATCAGCACATGATCTCTTTGCTGAATTTGGAAGTAATGAGATGGAATGCTGATGTTTAACAGAAATGATGATAGCTGAGGTTGATAAATATGAATGAGGTAAATTATTATGGATCAGAACAAATAAATTTGCTGGAGATAGCTGATTTTAAGTCTCAAGATCAAGGCCAATAAGTTGATGTCATGTCTTTAAAATATGAAGAAAGATCTGGAGGCTTTCATTGATGACTTGAATAAGTGATTGAGGGGTGAGGGTATAATGATGTTGATCAGTCTCCTTAGAATAATCTGCCTGCAGGATAGCAGCACTAGTAATTTCTTTGTAATATTTATCAAGCATAGGATCAATGATAAAGGCATGTTGGAAGGTAATAGCAATGTAGCATCATGAACTAATATTTATCTTAGAATCAAGCTTAGATTCAGTCAGATAAGCCATGTGATCTGATACCTGTTCAGATGTGAACTTCTTGCTAATAGGAGATGTAAAGAATTGAGAAACCCTTATCATAGGAAACTTGCACTTGACATGTATAATACACACAAGAGGGTATATTTCAGCAATGTAAGCCAACACAGCCTGATCAAGGGGCTCTGGGAGGTAGCAGGAAATGATCATAGAGCAATCTGTCATTGCTTCATTCTTGTTGTATTGACCTAGAATTAGGAGATGATTCAATGCAATGAGGATATTTCACATGGTTATAATATTATTAGAGAGTTTGAGTGATATGAGCTCAGTTCCTCTCATTAATGACCCAGAGACCATGATGAAGAGAACAGCCAAGTTGAAAAGAAACTAGTTAACCTGTTGGAGGTATTTTTTCATGTGATCAGAATGAAATGTATGATCTTTACCCTTAAGTATAATGATTGAGTTATTAGCTGAGAATAATCTGTGTAAAAGTCTGTTCATGGGATGAGGATGGGTGAGAAAATCAGAGGCTATACTATTATAGAGGGTAAGAGTTTTGATGATAAAGTCACCACAGTTGACCACTTCTCAGTTATCAGAAAAGTTGCAAGGAGAATATTGTAATAGATACTTTAGATTAAACACAGCCAAGAGGTTCTGAAGGAGGGTTATTATTTGGTCCTGTAGCTTCTTGATGAATTGATAGATACTGGTTACATAAAATTCATAACTGTAATGTATAAGGACAGTTTTGTCATCATTTCATTGAACTGTTGGTAGGGCATAGTTGTCTAAAGCAGCAGATTTGCCATACTTATAGAGACTTGATAGCTCTGAAAAGACAGTGGTGATTCCATCATTAAGATAGTTGTAGTATGTATCATAGAGTTATTTTTTAGCTACAGTAGGGTCATGATTTGGATCATCAAACTTCATGCATAATTTGTAAAGGGTGATGGCTCAGAAGCTATAGATGAGATGACTGAGAGATGAGGTTATAGATCTAGAGGCAGACTATTTATTGCCATTCTCAATTAATTAAATAACAATATAAAAGACTGCAGTAGTCTTGATTGGGCAAGAAGTGCAGCACTGAATAAGAGATATTGAACAGATAAGAATCAGTAGGATATTAAAGTTAAGATGAGTGATTTTAAGGTCATCAGGTAGCTTGCTGAGGAACTCATGCAACTCATTAAATTTGATGATTTGTTGATTATTTAGGGTTGAATGCCATGGCTCTGAGGGCACTGAGGGTGTCAAGGTAAAGTCATATTGATAGTAAATGTGCAAGACACAGAGAAAAAGTCTTCTCCAAGTACACTGATAATGTTCTGCAGATTTTAATGCTAATAGAGTAAGTAGCTTAGTATTAGTCATATCTGTAGAGTTTGAGGCAACAATAAGATAGTAGGTATGCAATGCATTGGGAATCATCAGGTGAATCAGATTGAAAAAGTTTTGAATCAATTTGGATACATGTTTAAGGTAAGGTGGGTTATTAATATAAGAGTCATAGCCCAGGATGGATATGACTTGCATATCAATATTGATAAAGTTAGCTGGGAATTGGGTTCAATTGTGCCAGCAGTCCAGGTGCTCAGAAGTATATGTCATGGAATTGAATAGAGCCCATTCATACTCAGCTTCAGCAAATATATTCAAAATTCCACTAAATACAGGTTCAGCAAGCTCCTGGGAGAACTGTAAAGGAACATTCATGCAAAAGAAGATTTTACATTCAGAAAAGATGTTAGAAACTGTGACATTAGAAATATACCTGAGCTTGCAAGGTTCCCATGTATAATTAGGGTGGTGGGAAGAGGTGTGCTTCTGAATGAAGGAGATTTCACAAGCACAGTACAAATAGCCCAGACAGGCACAGGTAAAGAAGTTATCATATTCCTTGAGGTAGTCAGATCAGCTAAAGGAATTTACATGGTAAATTGCCTTAAGGTTATTACTGTCAATTGCTTCAGTATGATGCAAAGAATTTTAAATGAGTGTTCACTGCTGAGGCAAGAGTTATTAGTGTTTTTCCTTTAGATGTATTAGGATTGCTTTTTTATTGATACTACATTTGCATTGGGTACATATAATGACCTTGCATTCTTGGTTAAATATGAGAGGCACTGGTGGTGCTTGGTTAGATCCTAAATGGGTCTAAGTCAGCAGATCTTATAGGAATATTGAAGAGAGATAGAGTAGATAGAATGCATAGTCACCAAAAAACCCTCACAGTTCAAAAAGAAAAGAGGAAATAATAGAGTAAAGATAGGCTGTATATAGCTGCAAAGAAAAAAAGTCCTGTAATAAAGTTAGTTGATTAAATAAAATGTTGGAAAATTGCAAATACTAACATTTATATAGGTTTACTAGGGTCTTACTGAGCTGCATCAAATCTATTCTAAAATTGCAAGCCTCTAAAAATTCAAGATGTGGTGGCACATTGAAAAGGAGCTTATCATGAAGAAAGGAATTAAATAAGAGTAGGATATGTTATCTAGCATACCCAACATATTGGTGATGAGGGGAGTGCCCCTAGGATCATTCATAAAGTGTGGAGGAAGAGGCTTTAATATTGAGGGGTCTAATCTCCTATTAGTTCTAAACATGTAGTATGAGTTTAATATGGGCAGTGATTGAATGGATGCAGAGAGATGAGATTTGAAGAGTAGCAGATGAGAATAAAATATATTAAAGATGAATACTAAACAATTAGTGTATTAATCACTTGAAAGAAAGAAAATATTGTTTGGGTTGAGTCTGGGAGAGAGATTGAGCAAGGACACATCAGATTGATGTGTTAGGATGAGAGGAGAATAGAGCTATGACATGCAGAGGGGAGATTTTGAAGACTTAGTGAGATGTGTGTAAAGCTGTAAAATAGGAGAGTATGAAAATAAAATGAAAACCATCAGATAAAATGAAAGAGTAGAAGAAGAGACTTATGTTAGATTAATATGAAAGTTAAGGTTAATAACATAGAGTTATTAGTTCTGACAGGTAGTACTCATAATAGACTATTATAAGGGCTGGATTTGAAGAAGAGCAAATGAGAATAAAATATATTAAAGATGAATACTAAACAATTAGTGTATCAATCACTTGAAAGAAAGAAAATATTGTTTGGGTTGAGCCTGGGAGAGAGATTGAGCAAGAATGCATCAGATTGATGTGTTAGGATGAGAGGAGAATGGAGCTATAGCATGCATAGGGTGATCTGGGGGCTAAAGGGGGTTAAGGGTGATTTGGAAGCTGAGGGGAGATCTACAATAGTATAGAAGAAGATGAGAGTAGAGGAGGGGGGGGAGGCAGGAGTGAGAAGAGATGAGAGAGAAGATGAGGGGAGAGGAAGATGAAGCTGGAAAGGGGAAGATCAGATCATTCACATATATATGTGGCTAAGGGTCATACTAAATCTAATTTGGCTTTCTGGAACTGGGCCAGGCAACCAATGTCCATGGGTGGGCCTGCAGGTAGAACCCTGGGCTTGTACTACTAGTATGATTAGGCCTTAAAGATGGATCAAGGAACCAAGGAATTATTAATGGCTGTATATATAATATTTATCATTAAATTGGAGAAAGCAGAGGATAATAGTATTACTTGCTGGGCACATATAGTATGAAACTAAGTATATAAATCAAGCATCATGATGAGATAAATAAGGAGTTACTATATTCCTTGTTAAGGAGATGAAACAAGGTGAGCACTCTATGAGATATGAATTCATTCTCACTCTTGTTGTGAGCAATGTGAGCTTTGATGCTGGATGATAGAGACTCATAAATGTAATTAAATATCCACTGGTGCACATAAGATATGTATGGGCTCAATTCCTCATCAGGTGGATGTGGCCCTGATTGATTATAGATGCTAGTAGGCTAGAGATTTACTTTCCAAAGTATATCATTAATTTTTGCAATCCAAGGATGATAGTTGTCTGCACCCTTTAAGAGAAGGGAAGGTTAAAGAATGGTCTTGACTGTCTCATTAAACTACTAAATGGCTTTCTTGGTAGAGAATGATAAGACTGAAATCTTGAATTTAGATTTAGATTCAGATTTGAATTTGGACTCTTCAACATCTTGTGAAGCTTAATCTTCTATTTTCTCTTTCTTGTGGTCTTACTCTCTGACTTCATCTTTATCCTCATTTTTATCTGCTGCTTTAACTTTGGCTTCATCTATGTTCTTCTGCCTGAGTTGTCATGTTTGTTGTGCTATACCTGTTAGGGGTGATGTAGTGTGTTGTTTTCAGTTGATTGGCAGTGATTCCTGATTATAGCTGGGTAGCAGGATGCCAGGAACTAGATTTTTGGGTGGGTTAGATTAGGGAATAGTCTTGACCCTCTTATTAAAGTGCTGAATGGCTTCATCAGTAGAGGGTGATAAGCTTGAAATCTTGAACTTGGATTTAGATTTAGAATTGAATTGGGGTTGGGATTTGAAATCAGATTGAGAATTAAAATTGGATTTAGATTTGAATTTAAATTCAGAATCAGATTGGGAATTAAAATCAGATTTGAACTTTTAAACATCTTATGGAGCTTGATCTTCTATTTTCTCTTCCTCATGATCTTACTTCATAGCTTCATCTTTATTCTCATCTCTATCTGCTGTTTTAACTTCAGCTTCATCTATGTTCTCCTGCCTGAGTCATTGCATTTGTTGTGCTATACCTGTCAGGGGTGATGTAGCACATTGTTTTCAGTTGATTGGCAGTGATTCTGATTCCTGACTATAGCCAGGTAGCAGGATGCTGGGAAGTGGATCTTTGGGTGGGTTAGATTGAGAAATGATCTTAACCCTCTTATTAAAGTGCTGAATGGCTTTATTGGTAGAGGGTGGCAAGCTTGGAATTTTGAACTCAGGTTTGAATTTGGAATTAGGTTGAGAATGGGAATGGGGTTCAGATTGGGATTTAAATTTGAAATTGAGTTGGGAATGAGAATGGGGTTCAGATTGAGGTTCAGATTTAAAATCAGATTGAGAATTAGAATCAGATTTAGACTCTTCAACATCTTATAGAGTTTAATCTTCTGTTTTCTCTTCCTCATAACCTTAATCTTCAGCTTCATCTTTATTCTTATCTCTATCTGCTGCTTTAACTTTAGCTTCATCTGTATTCTCCTGCCCAAGTTGTCATGTTTGTTGTGCTATACCTGTCAGGGGTGATGTAGTGCATTATTTTCAGTTGATCAGTGGTGATTCCTGACTATGACTGAGTAGCAAGATGCTGGGAACTGGATCTTTGGGTAGGTTAGAAGCAGACATAGTTGTTTGATTTAGTGTGTTGATTTGATACTATGAGGTTGTCAGTCAGGGATTGGCAAGTTAATAAGCTATGTGTATTTTAAAGATTAGGAATTTACTCCTTGCTTTTGGGAAAAGCAAGATATTTGTGACACTGGCCAGTTTGTATTGGATTATTTGGCTGCCTAAATATAGAGAGAGAGAGAGAGCCCTTGCTGTATGCAAGGAGAGGGGGAAAACACATGAATTTTATGTGAATGAGATGGGATAAATCAAACTAATAAGCTAAGAATAGAGGTCTAAAAACTTGAATGGTTAAACAATTTTCCAGGCAGGTTAGACTAGAAATATTACTATGTAAATTAAACTCTGATTATGAAGTCTGTAGAAAAAAGGAAGAATAAAATAATAAAATAAATAAATAAAAAAGGCCACTAAAAATATCTCCTTCTTTACAGAGCATGAAGGCAGGTGTTTGTAGTATGCATTTAATTTATGTGCATGAAAAAGATACATCTGAAAATAGATATTAATTATTGGTATGTATGCATGCTTCCTTCTATTGTTTGTGCAATTTAAAATTGATTTGAGAGTAAATCTCATATTATAGCTGGCTGGATCTAGGTTAACAACATCAGGCTGTAGCTCATTTCCAGCAAGACAGATATAAGTAGTGCAATTAATATGTTTTTGAGGGCAGGCTGTGGCAGTATGGTACATAGAGTGAGGTATAAATCAAATTTGTTGAATGTATGCTCTTAGCTGGGGATATCATTATCCCCCTTGGCTAAATTGATAAGATTAAATGTTAGTAATGATTGTGACTGTATGGTAGGAGAGGCAATGAATATGATGTAGTCCCTACTAAACAAACATGTAGACTTCATACAATCAAAAACACAATTTATATAAACAGTAGGTTTAGCCATGGTTATGTTATTATGATCATCAGGCATGGCAATGTATTCTAAAAAGGGCCTAAGACCTTTGTGACAGCAAGCACAGGGGTTTGCAGGAGGAATGCCCTGAGATTGGAAAATAGCAGCATTACAATAGTGGCCTTTATATGGGTCTATATGGGGAGTATTAAGAATGTAAGGGCCAGCACATCATAGAATAACACATTGTATGTATGTCCAATCAAGAGCCTCTATTATGTCAGAGTCAGCATAGATGAAGAATAGCTGATCAACATAAGAATATTTTCAGAGAGATGATGCAGATATCACACACTCTAGGATTTCAAAGCTTGATGTGAATTTAGGGCCTGAAACATCATTATGGATTTAATATTAGTATTTTTTCTGATTAAAAAGAGTAAGTAGTATTAGCAAGAGAGCAAGATAACATACAGGATGGCACATTAATATTAACATGCAGATGAGAATCATAATCATCAGTCATATGGAGATTAGGGATGTTGATGTATCTGGCAAATTCATATGAGTTAAGGTCAAGAGAGTGGCAGTCAAGGCTATATTTGTGGATTGTTTGATCAGGTAAGGTTGCATGAGAGAAATCAAATTGAGATGATGTTAGAGATTGAGGTGTTGGGCTGAATGAGCTCTGATGGATATTAGTAGTAGGTGTAGAGATAATATTAGTAGATAAATATTATATAGGAGAGGATGGTGAAGGTATTAGATGGTCCTGCAAGCTCTCAGAGTTGATAGAATAGTGATGTTGTTTATAGGAGTACTTATTTGTTAGAGGAGAGGTTAGAGGTGGGTTAGTCTGCTGCAGCAAGGAAAAAGATCATTTAATAGCTTTTCCCATCTTAATATAGGCATGGGATAGTGAACTATGTTTATGAATTATAGTAGGAGGAAGAATGTTCCTGTGTAGGGGAAGATATGTGAGATTAAAATATATAATAAAATAAGAGTTGCTTCACTGTGTACAAAGTACAGAGTCACTTGAGAAAAGTTAATACCAGTGGGTGGAGGCTGAGGATAGAGTTGTTGATGGCTTCCAGCTAATCAACTAATAAAAGTTGTTACTTAGGGGATGTGCAATTTTTAACTCATGAATCAGGAAAAGCCCAGATATCCTTAGAAGCCAATTAAACTACTGCACCAAGGTGAGAACTTCTACACCAATTAGAAGGGTTACATTTGATACTAGACCTAATAAAGTAATCTTGGGGCTTGGCATGGGCCCACACCCAAGGTTGGGCACCCTCTGGCCCCCCTAGTTGTAGAGCTGTGGACATGGCTGTTCTCTGATTAGGGTAGAAGTATGGAGCAGTTAGTGGGACTTAGCAGAAATCAAAAGGGGTTAGTCCAGTCTGGGCTGGGATGGTGGGATGATTCATGCAGAGCTTTTAAGATTGATGGAGAACCTAAATCCAACAAGGTTGTAGGATTGGACACTGGCACCTGCAAGGGGAGGACCCAGAAATCTCAAGGAATGGAGCATGAACTCAATTAACATTTATAACCTTATTATAGTTAAGCTACTATTCAGCAAGTTCCATAACCAGTTAATGGTGATTGATTGTGATGCCACAGACCCCTGACTTGAATATATATATATAATCTGTAGTATCCACTGAATAGGCAGTGGTTTTATACATTTCTCATTCCCTAACCCTCTCTAAGGCTAACCCTCTAATTCTAACACCCTAAGTCAAATGTATATGATCTGTAGTATCCATGGAAAGCAGTATTTTTATACATTTCTTATTTCCTAACCCTTTCTAAGGCTAACCCCCTAATTCTAACACCCTAACTCTGTTTGTATGCACACTGAGCCCCATTCCTGAATGATGGGCCATTCAAATTGCAATAGATAAATACACATAGGGAAGAGAATGCCTGTTTAAAATTGAAGTATGCAATGTGTGTCATATGGTTTATTGCCTGTCATTGTCAGTAAAAACCTTCCTTGGCCCATGAGCTCAATATGGTTGATTGTAAATTCTGAAACATCCAACTGGATTGGGACAGCAGATGTGGCATAAAAGCATTGATTGGTAATTATATATGTTATGCTGGAAAATATGTTGTGTAGTGGCAAATTTGTGTAGTCCTTGAGTGTCAGGGTGTATGGTGTATCTTGATCATAGGTAATGACAATAAGCATGGATAGATCAATTATAACTTGCATGTCCTCAAATCCCTCCAATGAAATAGCCTTAGTTCTTTCTATTACAAAGCTTCCATTGCCAGATTGTGAGAATGTCTCAACCACCCTAAAGTTAAATGCCACACTTGGCTGGCCAATAAAGGAAAACCCTTAATTAAATACATGGCTCAGGTATGAGTGGTTAGATCAAACCTGGGGAATTTCCTGTACTATCTTACCACTCAGGCTGTTGGAAATCACCAAGGTGTAAAGTTTATTAGATAGATTGTTAGCTAAAGGCAACAAGAGAGATTGAAAAGTAACTACTTTTTCCTTTCCATCAGATTGGATGAATTCTCTGGTAGTTTGACCATGTTGTAAGGTGTTGATATCATCATTAGTAGACATTACACTATACATGGTGTGATTAGAGATAAGACTGTATGCTGTAAGAGTCAGGGATACTGGTATATAAAGATAAAGCTGGGTCTGTCTGATTAGATATGAAACCCCAGGGCAGTGATACAGCCAGACTTGTTCCATGTTAATAGAGATGATGTAGGTTCTATACAGGTAATCAATTAGCTTTTGTTTCTTTTATTTTTTGTCTTGTTTTTCATAAGAGGTGCTGGGTAATAAATGTATGGTAGAAGACATATACAGGTGGGGAGGAATTAATATGGACATAAAATCAGCCTATAAAGTTTACACTAATGGTTATGTCATTCTAATTCATATCAGGGGGTAATAGAAGTTTGCATAGAGAGGTCAATGGATCTAGTTCCAGGATTTCCCAGAATACTGTGCCATCCTCAAATCATACTATATATGGGCCTTGAGTTGAAAGGTGGTAGATGCTATGGTATTACCAAAATAGTGTTATTATTCCCAAGGAGGCATTGTATATCATTTTAGCTATTATTAAAGTTAGTATGTGAAGATAATTATTATTAGCACTATGAACAACATACTGAGTCCTACATATCATTTAGCTCTTAACTGTAGGTTAAGAGATATAAGATTCTGATTCAGTTAAGGCTAGTAGTAAATGCAGCCATGCCTGCAGATCCATAATGCAACATACTGGTTTCAGAAGCTGCTGACAAGCTTCAGACTGCAGACTTGACAAGGTGTGAAATATCAAAGAACCAGTAACAGACAGTCAATATTGAGGTGTTTAAATGGATCAATGAGGCAAGAAGATCCTCCTATTAGGGATAAATCATGCTGTAGCTGACCAGTATCAGTCATTTTTGTTGTTTGAATATTGTGTTGTAATGTGGGAGGGGGGGTATCAAGGGTTTTAAAAGTAGATCTTCTGTATAACTATAATTAGCACAATCTCCCTTCAGTTATAATAGTTTGCTTGGATATAGTGGAGTAAGCTACTTAAAGTAGATGGGGGTTGTTAGACTAAAGCTAAGATGCTGCAAAAAGAAAATTGGAAACACATCTAAGCATGGAGATATATTATAATGCAATTAAAGATGGAGATGAACACAATTTTTGATTCCACTGCTGTAAAAACACAGTCTTCAAACACAAGAAATTCATTAGACACACACAAGAAATGCAAATATAATGAGGGGGGGGGTGAGGGTGTGAGATGTAATTTTAGTGTGAAGGGTTGATGTTTGAAGGAAATAGAGGGAGATATCTGAACACATTAACTGGGGAATAGGCAACAATAATAGCTGTACAATAAAGTTAAAATGATGAAGGAAAAAGTAGAACTACAAGAATGAACTCAAAATCAAATCAGAATCAGCAATAGAGACTTAAGTAAAGAAGAAAATAAAGAGAGAGAAATTAAAAGATGAATACTAAACAATTAGTGCATCATTGCTTGAGATACAAGAAGAGATGGTAGATGGAGAGTGGGAGAGAGCAAACACATATGACTAGGCACAGATAAGAAGAGGGAGAGTGGGGAGTAAGCATGTGAACATCTTAAGGGTTTTTAAAACCAAAGAAGTTGGGTATTGCCATGAAACACATGGATGATTATTTGAATGGTCTCTTGATTAATAAGAGTCAGCTACTTAATGGAGATATCTAGATTGCTTTGTAATCTCAAAAGGCACTATATAGATGTGACATGAAAGAGTTGTTCAATGTGAATTAAGAAATCAGTTAAGAGTGCATATAATTCTAAATTTTGATGGGCTTGGAGTTAAATAGAGCATATTCCTGCATTAGTATATACTATGATAATAGGGGCTAATAACTCAATAATGATCTTTATATGCTCTAAACAGTTCAGATTGATAGCCTCTATATGCTTTCAGGTAAAGGTAGTATTGCTCTGAGGGGAGAATGTCTCAAAAATGACAATTTCCTTGTGTAAGGTAGGTTATCTAAGGAATACAAAACTACAACTAAACATAGAGTATACAAAAAGAACTGTGGATCAAGACTGGGTTAATTCTTGAAGAACTTCATAGTTTGAACTATTAATAACTATGGCCTGCTGGATTCCATTATGGCCACTAGAGGTAGAGCTTGCAAGAGGACTTTATTTATACACAGTCACTTGAGTACCATTGAGAGGGATACATTTAAATGCATATTTAAAGCATGAGATGTCTAGGGGGTCCTCATCTGCAAAAGGCCTCATGTATATGGATACACTGGATTAGAGGTTGTATGTATGGAGAGTTAGAGAGTGTGTAATAAAGAAATAAAGCTTATCTTGTCCAATGAGATATGAGATCTTAGGAGCTTCATGTGTCCACAATAATTCCCACCTGGTATTAATGCACATGACAGCAGGTCTGGTGGTAGAATGTCAGTCCCTTGTGGGATAGAGGAATGAAATAGTAAAGAAGGGGTATAGAATATACTTGTGACTGTGATAGTCAGTATGGAAATATAGAATATACTAAGCATTAAGAAACATGCTAGTGAGAGTAAAGTGAAAGAAAAAAAGAGGGCAAAAGGTGTGGTCTTAGAGGGCTGTGTGGCAAATAAGGCATTAACAGTGTAGTATGTAGTAAGATTAAGCTCATAATGTGATTTCTCCAGCTGCAGTAAAGGAGCAGTAAGGATATGATTCACATAAAGAGGCCTTAATAGAATGGCTTGACTACCAAGTGTTAGATGTAGTATGTAAAACTAAAATTAGAAGTTATCCTGCTAGATTTTTACAGAGATGGTATGCACATGACATGAGGTTACATCACTTTTTTTTTTTTCAATAAACATCTATATTTTCATAATTAAAGAGAGAGATGTTAAATGGAAGAGCTGGTCATTATTAGCAATAGATACAGAACAATACAATATAGGTGAGTTTGATGTTTATTTTCATTCTTTTGCTGCTACTATGTTGAAGGGTTGGAACCATGCTGAACCACTGTCAAGATAAAATGATATGAGCATTGAGATGCAACTATGCATTTCAAGGGCTATATCTACTTCAGATTGTGAGAGTATCTTCAACTACCAGCCTAATGGCTCAGCTTTCCAGCATAACAAAGCAGTGAGAGAAGATCATAAGGAGATAGATCAAAAATATCTCCAAGAGATGCATTTCCTATTGATAAAGATGTGTTGGTGTGGCCACATATTACACACCCACACTAACCCAATAAATGGCACAGCTTTGCAGATTGTGATGTTAGCATTGGAAACATCTTATGAGTAACTAAGATAGAGAACAGCTGTAATTAGATGGCTGATCCCAGCTATCATGTAGTGCTTAACTATTTTCTTTTTCTTTGCTTTTTTTTGGCCCCTTTCCTGTGACAAATGAGATGGCAAACAAGACATGCATAATAATGTAGCAGGGCCCCTTCCAAGGGTATTCTAAGTTAGCCATGGATATCAATAAAATTGAGCTTAGTGTTTTTACCTCATCCTTTATTTTCATTACTGCAGTAGTTGACCTTCTACTTTCATTCTTCTCAGTGTTCAAGTAGCCAATCACTAAGTCCAACTGATTATGGGTTCCCAGAACTGAAACTTATTAATAGCCTGCATTGAAAGGGATGGACAAAAATACAATTTTCCACTTTCATTGCTATGGATTTTGGGAAAGGTTCTTTAGATAGCAACCTATTTAACATGCTTATTATCAAATTAATTTAAGAGACACACTTAGTACCCTTTTTGTCACTAAATTCTACAATGTCAGCTGAACTTTGTAAGAAAACAGCCTACCTTCAAGATGCTCAGCTCCTCCTCTTGAAGCACATCCCCATCTTGCAATCACATACCTTTTGTTAAGATCACTAAACCCTCAATCTCTGCAAATTTTAATGCTACAGTAAAGAGTTTTCCTCCACAATTATCACCTCAGCTAGAGTTCTCAGTCCCACTCTTCCAGCTAAAGATTCACAGCACCATCATCAACTTGAATGAATTTATGGCTGCCCAGCCCTGTGATCATGATATGAAGATTTATACAATCCTTGTCTCAACCTCTACTAATGGGCTTTTGAAGGACACTACCTCCTCACTCCCAGAGCCACAGTTGAAAAAAGCAGAGGTGGGCTAGAAGAAGGCCATGATAGAGAAGGAGACACTAGTGCTGGAGATTGATGAGTAATTGAAAGGGGAGTTAAATATACTTTATGAGTGTAGAGTTAATAGGAGGGGTGTGGATAGAGAGGGTATTGATAGTAATGGAGAGAAGGCTAGTAAGATTATAGTAGACAGCACTGTGGATCTTGAGGTAATTATTGGTAAAAAGCTATTCACCTTCATCTGATGGACTAAAAAGGTCTCCTGTTCCTATAGCTTGTATGGCAGAAGCAGTTACTCCACATGGCACAAATTAATCCTCTCCTGTGCTAGGGTGGCCAAGTGCTGTAATATTCTCATCAATGGCAAAAAAATATCATCATTTGGCAACAAGCATGATGTGCTATGGGGCCAGCAGAATAAGTAACTGTATCATCTGATTTGAGACTCAGTTAGCCCTAAAGTGATAAACAACATTGTGACACCCAAGGGAAATTCCACTTATTCACTCTGGAAATGTCTCAAATCTGAGTGCCAGAACACATTGGAGGAAGAGCAGCAGGCACTGTTCCATGCTTTGTATCCTATATTAGAAAAAGTGAGTGATTGGGAATACATCAAGGAGTTCCAGGAAGTGTGATAGAAGTTGGAGAAACTGAGATTTCCATTGCTGAATTGATTGCTATGTGATATCCTATATGAAGGAGTGTCAGAGAAAGCATAGAAGATAATCTGAAGGAATATGGAGCTAAGGAAGAAGATAATACCTAGATATCTACTGCAGACTGTGATAGTTTAAGAAGTAATTAATGAGTTAATGACCTATTTGGCATCTCATGATGATTTTAAATATGATATTAGGTTTAGAAATGATGATCTCAATGACAGCATCAGTGAGGAGGATAATAGTGATAATTTCAGGAAGGAAAACAGCAAAAAATTGTTAAATAACAATAATAATATCAAATGTGGGTATTGCAGGCAATGGGGCCACATACCATCCAATTGCTTCTATAGGCACCCTGAAATGGCTCTCAAGCAGTGGCATAATAAAAATGCACACCATATTGGGCTTTTCCAGAGTTAGAAGCTAGAGGAAAGTTCAAAGGCTAATGATATAGCATGAAATGAGAATGGGAATTAAAATTGAAGTGAGAATGAGATTAGAAATGATAGTAGCCCTAAGGAAACCATCATCATACTTATAAGCCTGAATATGACACAGAGCATGCAGAGGATTGCCAGTCATTTTTACAATGAGATGAATAAGAATGTCTGAGAGAGAGTGTAGTTAGATATGCTTGTTTTTAGATTCATTTTTAATAGGTATATTACCATGATTAGCATGGCTTTTTAGATATCAATTCAGTGGGTGCTTTTTTCTGTTCTGATAGATGTTTCTACTGCTGTTGATTGTAGGGATGATTATTTGCAAAGTGTAATATCCCCTGAGCTTCTTATTAAGTTGAAGACATGAGCTTTACATCAGAGAGTAAAATTGAAAAGCTAAATACTACATATACATAATTTAGGATCAAATATAAGGTATCAAAACATAAAATCTGCCCCCCCCCCTGTCCCCCAATGCACAAGGAATAGTTAATTAAGGGTGTCAGCTGTGGCTATAGCCAAACAAGTGCAGTGGCCAAGTCAGAGCCATGGGGCCAGAACCTAGTTACTTTAAGAATGTGTGAATTAACCAGTTAGACATGTAAGTAAAAGATTTCATTTTTGATGGGAGAGAGTTTTAAGGAATGTTCAGTGTCCATCAAGTAAAAATATTAATCAATGGGCATGCCAAGAGATTTAATAGTGGTTTGGTGTAGTTGATGGCCACTCTAGTCTTCAAGTTTAATGATATATACTTGAGTATGTAGATGTAATATCACAAAGGAAATGTATGGCTGAACTAAAACTCTGAAATGTGAATGATCAGCACTTAAATCATTGAATACATTGAGATTGTGTAAATGAATAGTATCTATTTGTTGCTTGATAAAGGTACTGTCACTCTGCAGTAAGAATATTTCAATGATTCTCAAGTTTGTAAGGGAAGTTAGCTATCCAATAAATGTAAATCCACCATCAGAGAGTGGGTAAATGTAGGACTCAAAAGACCAGTCCTGATGGAATTCCTGGAGGATTTCACCACTTAAACTGTGGGCAATTTTAACCATATATG
>JANTQH010000209.1:0-44630 GCA_032988465.1 Onygenales sp. PD_10
ATTCCTGTAGAATTTGAGTTAAGATTTCCACAAAGGAAAATAAAAAACATCAAGAAAAACACAACTTAACAAGATTCGAATCGAAAAACAAAAATATATTTCTTTCAAAGCCCCATTGTAAAATCATGCTCAATCCCCGGCGTCACGCTCGCAATAAACTTCAAGAAAACAACCAAATACTGATCTACCCGTATAGCCTCGCGCTGCTCATCATCCTCCTCACCTCCCTCATGCTGCAAGACCTCCCATTCATCTCCCGCATTCCCCGCATGCTGCTCACCGCCCTTATTATTCCCCGAAATCGTCATCCGCGACGTATCATCGACCAACCCCTCCAGCCCACTCTCGATCTTCGATGGGACGTTCCGTCTCGCGTCGTCTGCGGATTTGGCATTCTTCAATTTCTGGCGACGGATCTTTAGCGCGGCGTCGGCGCGGTCGAGGAGGACTTTCATCACGCTTGCGTGTCTGCATGGGTGGACGCTAGCCATTTTTACCCCGCCGTCAAAGAAGGGGAAGTCTTCTAGCGTGACGGTTTTGTCTTTGTAGTCGCCAACGATGTCTTCCATCATTAGATGTGGGGCAAGGGGTTCGGAAGGGGAGAGGTAGCCGGATAGGTACATGCGGGGCGTTCGGTAGTAGGGGCTGTAGGTTATGTAGAGGGTGTAGGTACGTAGGGGGCTTGGAGACCGTTAGTATTGTGCTCTGGGTTCTCTGTTGTTGTGCGATAAGGGTGTGAGACATGGGGGGGAGGGGTAACAGAGGGGGATAAACTCACGCATCATTCCCAGCTTTGCCCGTGGGTTCTCGTATGATAGCCTCCTCATCGTCGTCATCATCTTCCATATCTGGGATCTCCTCTTCGTCATCTTCTCTCTCCCCAACGTTCCCCGCCTCATCCACCGTCCGCACATCTTTTATCCGCGCCTCATGGCTATCCGACATCCCCCCGCCTGTTCTCAACCATCCATCATCGTCGTCGCCGGCAGCTCCACCTCCAGCAGCGCCAGCACCGGTGCCAAATCCATCCGTAACCATCATATCTTCTCGCCCAGCATCTCCCGCGAAGTTATCATCTAGCCGTCGATGGCAAGGTACCCCGCGCGTCACTAGGAACTGTTTTCCGGGCGGTAGGTGGGGCACGCGCTTCGCGGGCGACGCAGCATCTTCCCAGGACCAGGTTGGGAATTTGTATACTAGGTAATCTCCTGCGAGGACGAATTCTTCGGGCGTGATCTGGCCTGTGTTGCGGAAGGTAGATGTGTGAGATATTGGGGCGAGACGTTCTCTCCAAGCGTCCAGGGTAGAGTGTATGATATTCATTGTCGCGAAATGTGTTGTAGTTGGTAAAGGTGGTGGATGAGGCTGTTAATCAGGGTAGAATGGACATAGAAAGGATATGAGAGAGTGCAGGGTGTTGCGGCGAGATAGTGAGCTTGAAGGCAGCTAATCACCTTCCCCAAACCTTATGATGACGTTCCGCGGCCCGGGGGTGATGGGGGATGTCACGTGCTACACTGGGGGCGGGGAGCTTAAATGCTGACTCAGCCAATGGAGAAATTAGTATGGGAATGAACGAGGATAATGTAGTAACGCAGCAGAGTATCAGCGGAGAACAGATATTTGATAATTGTGATAGGTAGGGCCATTAAGAAGCACGGTCAATCAAAGAGTATATGTACACCCGAAGCAGCCAACAGGCCATGACAGAAGTCAGGTGCATGAAATCACCTGGATGTTTCAGCCCTATGACGGGAATCGTCCCTGATATCTTCTCTACGTTCCAGAAAAACGAGTGCCGCCGTGTGCATGGCCTAATGGAGAAGATTGGGCATTCCAGGGAGTAGTAGGCAGCTCCATCGAGTTTTCCCGTGTTCATAGCCCAACCACAGGAGAGTAGCATTGGCAGCGTACGCTTGAGAGAAAAAAGGCTTTGGTGTCCATTCATTCCACTCACAACCCAGCCCGCTCCAGAGGAGAGCATATTGTCTACTGTATTGGACATATCGGTAGACATATTCGGTTAACGGAAGTTCGCATCCTGTTCAAGGACAACGCAGGCGAGAAGATAGTCATCCGCATCTCAGTATGATTCCCGGTAACAACATTCGTCGCCGAAGCTCTCTGCCGCGCCAAGAGTGTTCATTCAGTGGCCGTGACTGGGCGGGTAAACCCTTGGTCTCGGTATAATATCAAAATTATACCACTATGGCGGCATATGAGCTGACCACACTTGCATCCGTCCAGGGAGTAATCAATAAAGCTTAATGGCGCGGGGCATTTCATTCCCCTTCCTCCATCATTTTCCTGGTCTCCAGCTCCGCCTCCAACTGCTCCACGGTGAGCGGAACAACCCTTCCCTTCCACTTCTCCTTTTCTGCTTTAGCAAAGTTCTCCATACTCCTCATCCCAACAACCAAAAACCCCAACTCTTCCCTATCCACATCGAAAACCTCCCACCATTCATCATCCACCAGCTTGACTCCTTCCTCCCTAGCTGCTAGATATATAGCTGACACAGCCAGCGCGTTTGGTTGATGCGTTAGGTAGAGTAGTTGCGGGGAGAATAGAGAGGCATTTAGGTGTCCAAACACTCTTTTGGATAGCGCGGATGAGGATGCGCCGAGGGTTTGGAGGTAAGTTAGGGCGATGGTGTGAGGGAGGGTAACGTGTGTATTGAATGCGAGGGTACGGAGAACGCTGGATTCCATCTTCATTAAATGGAGACGCGCAGTTTGATAACTCCCTTCTGATACGTAATATGTTTCCGGGCTAGGTTTTTCCGCAGAGAGGCGGGGATTGGCAAAGTCAAGCGGAGAGGCTTCGGGGGAGAGGAGAAAGGCGTATGTGTTTATGATCGAGCGGGGAGAGGTTGGGACGAAGGACAGCTTTGCAGTTAGGTAGAGACATGCTGCGGATATGTCCTAATTATGGTAACCAAAATGTCAATCATGTACCCAGAAAGAGAGACGGCGACTGGGGGGCTTCAAACCTTCGCGGAGTAAACAGATAAACTCCCTCCTTCAGGACCAATCCAGAACCTCGTGAATGTCACAATGGCCTTTGCAATTACATCCTGAGGAAGCCGGAGAAGAATACCGGCGGCCTGTGTAAGCCTTACAGCTGCATATCGAATGGACGTTTCTAAATCGACCGGGATGCTATCGAGGGATGAGGATGAATTGGCAAGCTGGGACGGACTCGCGAGGGGGTTGGAAAGTTGATCCAGAGCAGGCATTGGAGCCATCGGTACAAGAGGGCGCCTTCGAAAATCAGTGGGATAATATCATCCGTACCGGAGAGCTATTGCGCAGTTGCTGAACTGCTATGGTTGATGCTGTGGGATGAAGGGATTCCGCTCCGCGACCCGGCCGAGGTCAGGAACTTTCATATCACGTGATATCAAACCCCCCGGCGCCCCTTTAGTTGAAAAGTGTAAGGGACATACATGGTGAATTTATAAACTGGCAAGAATTAATTCAGAGCAAAATCAAGATTTATAAAGAAGAAGATAGAGCATATAGATATGCCCTGATTATTACTGGTAGTGGCCTGGTCTGGGAAAATGTCCTAACTGAGCAGGTCAAATAACCAAAATCGTTGACGATACATCCCATTCATACACTGCAAAATTCCATCTAACAATACACTTTCTCCTCGTCTGTTTGGCATAGTAAAGGGAGAGGTTGACACAGGTCAGATCAATACCTTCACTCCGGACGGGGACGCCTTCGACCTGGCTCTTGACGTGTTCACACAGGGGTTGTCAAAGGGCCACAAGGAGACCGACATAATTGACTGCCTAAGTCATCTACACACAAATAGCCTAAGCAATGAACTAGTCCTGGTAAATGTACCGCTCCATGATTAGTATGGGAGCAAAGATAGTAGGTTAAAGGTCCGAAAAGTCCGGCCGCAGCAGTTGTGACTGGACTCTGGGATGCTGCTGATGTACTCTCATGTACAGAGCTGGCCATGTCCTTCCATCCCAAGCAGTGTGAAGCAATTCATTGCTCCAATCGAGTCAAATCTCCCGAGGTTCTTGTCGAAACCGAGTTCCTAGAACCTAGCCAGATCCCCTATTCTAGAGCTATATCTAGACTCTATCACAGAGTCTCTCCGGGAGGGGTACAAGGACAGTGGTCAAAATCATAGTCCTGGCTTATTTCCACAGCACCGTGTGAGATATGCCAGGGGGAAATACTCCGGCAGATTCCCACGACATCCAAAGGCGAGGCCCCGAAACGTCCCAGCGAGCCGGTTGGCAACTGCGCTTATCGCCCCGAGCGCAGATTAACCACCAGATTGAATCACATATTGGGCGAATAATTATCCGCAATCTCAGAAATGGTGTTTCTCTTCAATAAAATACCTAAAAATCTTCAGGTATGACAACAAAGCATCATAGGGGGGATTTGTCCCACCCATGCGTGGTACGGTGTCCCCCCCATATTGCTCCCAGTACTCCGTATGGTTCACCAGCACAGGCATTTCTTCCTTATCTGCACGCGAGATCTTCATTTGGAGCGCGTACAGCATCGAGCGCGTGAAGCTGCGCGTAAATCGTTGGCTGTTGCAGGAAAGGGGGCTACACGTGTAGATTTCCCCCCCTGATTGTAGGGTATCACAGGAGGCTTTCCCGATCTGGGCGAACAGAAAAACAACCAATCAATAATGAAGCCATTCACAAAGGAAATAATAGGGTGATTAGAGGTCTGGTGGTGATCTTGAGGTCAAATGTTCTAGCTGTCGTCGAGCAGTCTCTTGATCCCAGCCCTTAGGGTTTAGGGCTGCACAAGCCAGATTTCCAATTAAAGCATAGCCCAGTCCCAGAATGGAAGCAAACCCTATCAGCCCTGGAGCTTGATATTCATCTTCTGTCAGAAAACAAGCATATTTGTCGAGGGACTTCATTTCTCGTGACTCCAGAAGAAGAATGATGCTAATCCGGCCAGGATACAGCCCTCTCACGTCCAACCTAGAAACAGGGGAGTGAAACAGCGATGGGCAGTCGGAGGTTTTGGGGCCCTGCATGTTGGCATGACAGACATCCCAGCAAAGTCCTGCCATGATTTTACATTAATCTATTCAGAGTGGGGGGACGGGTCCCTCCAGCGGCTGCAGTGAAGCAGAGTATGACGATTGAAACATCCACCTTTTCCGGATACCCCTTGGTTGTGATGGTGGGCTGGTGGGCGCAATTGCTAGCCACCGAATATCCAACTCCCAGCCTCTCGATTAAATCGCCAGCCAGGCCACAAAGGGGCAGACGCATCAAAGTGGGTTTTAAAAACAAATGCGTTTCTTCTGTCAATGCCATCTTGCTTCAAACAAAGACCATTAATAGATTGTTCAAACATTCTTTGCATCCGATCAGCACTGGCCTCCAAGCGCACCTCGAGCCTCGACCATCGCTTATCAACATTCTTGGCGTCCTTATTTACCCCGACTCTCCAGTTTCCTCAACATTTCGCCAACCCAACAACTCCGTCCGCTCCGGGACGGCCAACTGTTTTCTATCTCTACGGTAGAATCATCTGTCTCCAGAATTCCATTGCTTCTGGGAACATCAGCCCGTGTCAAGAGCAGGCTCTCGGCATCACTAGCCACTTCTGCTTGTTGACGTAGAGGTACCCGACATCCAATCGAGTCGAAGCTCCCGACCAATACGTGTTGATATCGGGTTGGCAAATAGGGCACTGCTTTTAGAGCTGAGAGTGTGTGGAAACCGTTCGAACAGTCATCAGCTCTGATTTATTCCCAATGCCCGAATTTGAAGTCAAACCTTCTCGTTCCTCTCCGGCAATCCGCAACCTTACCGCTTTCCATGACACGTCCGCGCATCGACTATCTCATGGTGAATTAACCCACGATAACCCCCATGGAGACAGCGGGTCTTCAGTGATTACCGCCTCTACGACGCCGATAATAAAACCCCCCAGCAGGGTCGCGACCCTTTCGAAATCCGCAGAGCACCTTCCGGCACACCGCCTAGCCCATCGTCGGGCAAAAACCGAAATCATAGCCACACCACACTCACAATCCACCCAAAACAATAACACGGGTTTGCATCGTTCAGGTCACCTCGCACAAGGTGGTCTAGAAGACATCAATCTTGAGGCCGGAGAAGACAAATCCACGTCAACGAAATCCGAGCGAGCGAAACTGATTTCCGGCCTCTTTCAAGGAGAATCTGCGCCCATCAGGCTAGGTTTGTTACGATCTTCTTACCCAGAAGAGGTTGATACCAGAAAGACGGACAAGCCAAAGTATTCCGCCAAAATGGCAGACCCCGCCGTTACAAGACCAGCCGGGAAGTTACAGAAGCGAATGACTATATCTTCCCCACTGAAACAAGTCACTTCCCCGAGTCGATTTTCCCTCTTTGGTACTAGAGCCCAAGAGTCGAGACCCGACGAACTCCCCGAACCCGCGGACGATGAATTTCTGAACCTCGATATCAGCGCGGCACTTTTCCCTGCGGGCTCAGCGGACCTTCCAACTCCCGAAGCAATTAAGAACCTCCAAAGCAATGCAGAGAAAGTTATTGGGCAGCTTCAGGCGGCGTACAAACTGCGAACGTTCGCGTTACATACAGCACTAGCCGAGCAGTCATCTCAGGGAGAAGAGCTAGAGGAGACCCAGTCCCGCCTTCAGAATATCAAAAACCAACTCAACGGCATGGCAGAAAAGGTCCTGGAACAAGATAAAACCATGAAGGCCATGGCGGAGGAACTCAAAATGGAGCGACAAAAGCGGCAAGAAGAAGAGGATGCTCGCAAGCGCAGCATCATCCTCGTCAAGGAACCCGACTACCCGACTAATACCGGGGTAGAAAACCAAGCTATAAAACGACACAACAAACGCTCCAGCGGGGGAACATTTAACAGTGATTCCGGATTTGAATCCGGCGACGAGAGCACGACGGAAAGCATCTTCTCGCGAAGATACGATAGCCTTGGCTCGCCTGCCACGATCTCCAGTATGAATAGGGCATCCGGCGCCTCATCTCCTGACATCGGTTCACCCGTCCCACAACAACTCCCCTCCGTATCAGAAGTGGAACTAGCACCCTCACTTTTGTTAAAACCCCAAGCACCCCCACCAGCCGCGAAACCCACGTCCACCTACGACAGAGTCATCAAGGGTATCTCATCAACGTCGTTTACCAGTCCGTTCTCCTCGATGACATCCAAGTGTTCGAATTGCCACGGTGCCAAGGCATCCGATGCGTGGAGTGTTGTGGGAGTTTTGAGAGATGAGAACCGCGGGTTGAAGACGAGAATTGGAGAGTTGGAAACTGCTGTTGATGAATGTATTACTTTGGTTGGAGGTTAAAAGGTAGATAGGAATACTGGTATATCTATGACATGACGTCGTTGGCGGATGAAAAGGGAAGTGAGTATATATAAGACCAAGTCTTGGTATGATTTCTGTTTAAAGTTTAGTTTTTATTCTTCAGGAGGGGGAATCTTTGGTTATTGGGGAGGTGTTTAGGTTTATATATACGCCGGTTATCTATTTATGCTATTCTTTTTCTGGCATTTTTCTTCTTCTTTTTGTGTATAAAATTCCAGGAGGCTGCTGCGAGCAGCAGTTTTTTTTATTTTGGATTTATATATCTTTTCCTTTTCCCCTTGATTGTTGTGTACGTTATGCTGCATCTGGGGGTATCTACAGACTGATTGATCATGGAGTTAAACCTGGTTATTTTTTTTCCCTCACGCAGTATTTATCTGGCTTCTCTGCTCCAAACTACTACCACCACATAGGTCAGTTTGAAAACAGTTCAATTTTGCCTTCATTACTCGCTAGATGGAAAGAATAAATCTATCCCTCAGAGTTTAGAGAGAAGTTTTCGCATGAACGCCAAATCCTTGCCCCTAACTTAATAACTCAGAACCCGTAAATATATCCGTCCCCGTCTTTAGTCCTCCCCAGACACTGCTACAGCGAGCAAAGTCAGATCCTACCATTCCCATTCCCATTCCGATTTCCTTTTTCTCCATTATCCCTTTCCATCCGTCCATCCTTACCCCTAAAACGCCAGCCATGCCCTCATACGAACAAACACAAACAGCAAAAATCAGAACAAACCACACCCACCAACACTATCCCTTTCCCCACTCCCTCAAAATCAACAACCAACAACCAACATCGACATCACATCAACCTCAATCCCGCTCCGCAATCCCAAACCCCTTCTGCACATCCACATACCTCACCCCTCTCGCCTCCGCAATCAGCCCCATCAGCCCCTGCCCGACATCTTTAATCTCGTTGTACTCGTGCAAGAGGCGGATGTGGCGTTGGACGATTGCCGTGGCGTCTTTGGGTGGGAGGGGGCTAGGGGTTTTATTGGTAGCTGGTGTGGATTGGGATTGGGAGTGGGAGTGGGAGGAAGAGCTGGTGCTTGGGAGGTTAGATGGGAGGTCTGTTTAGGCTGGGATGGGGGACGCGGGGGAGATATGAAGGATAGCCAGTGGTGTTTTCATGAGGTAGGGATGAGGATAGGTTGGTAGGGTAGTCTAAGACGATGGGGATACAAACTTCAATTTCTCCCTTGCATCCCTGAGGAGGGCTTCGGTTTTTGAGATGTCGGATTGCAGGGTGGAGATTTTGGCGGTTAGGGTTTTCTAATTGTGATATATGATTTGGGTGGATTGTTAATATCCCGTTCATATTTTGATTTATTTTCATGGTTTGCGCCAACTAGGATGTATGGATACGGACGGGGGAGACGAACGAGCATTTTCTCGTGCTTTTCACTGATTTGGGGAGTTTCCTGGACGGTGGTCGGGGTGTTTTCGGACATTTTAACGGTGTATCTCTGCAGTTCCGCTGGTTGCGGGGTTGAGATAGACTTTTCTGCGCGTTTGGGTTCAGTATGGATTTGCTCTATGGGTTTTAGGCCTATTCAGGCAAAAGTTAGATCGGGAGATCGAGTCCTCATAACCAGCAGTACTAACGTAGAAAGTTTAGGCTTGCTCAGGGAAGGGATACCAGAAATATGTAGGTAGGAGATAAAATTTTAAGGTAGTAGCGCACGGAAGAATAGAGAAGGCTTAATTATGATCAAAAATGCAAGTATCACATATCACATACGCGAGAATGTAATGTGGACCTCTGACAACCCCCTTTTCTTTGTGGTTGAGATGTTTTGAAGTAGTAGTACTATTGGTACAGACCCGGGCTAAGATTGGATATAGCCGATTGTCCCGACTTCTAGCATGGCATGACTCTAAACAAAAGAATTCTCCGTCTGCCTTGATCACCATCCAGCCCGCAATCTGCTCCGCCAAGCAACTTGAAGTCAATCTTCGATGTCGTTGAATTCCATGGCAGGAACAAGCTTTCCGCGTGGAGCGCCGATCACGTGCCATACAAGCGCCTAAGCCAATCAGCGCGCGCTTGCAGCGCTTGGCGCCTTGGCGCCGGGGCGCGATAAATCCGGCCGAACTCCGCTCGGCTTGACGGACGAACACCTGGAGAATAGTACATCGCCCAACCCTCGAAGTCCACCACGATGCCCCCGCACCTTTCGTCTCCCATCTACGATATTAGCCGTCGATAGGCATGACAGATTCCTGTCCAATGCTCGCTGCTGTTTCCCGTGCTTAGTTTTAACGAGGCATGGTCGCATCTTGTTCGCCGCATCTGCCCGCACGATAGTACTGGCTTTTACGAGCAGCTGTACGGGCTTTTTTTTTATTGGCTGTCTGCCACATATCCTCCTCTGAATTGGATATCGTTTTGCGGCATATCTGATTGGAAATGGCGAGGTTGGCCGCTGCTGTGCCGCTTTTGCTCTGGTGTTTGGCCGGACGGGCACTCGCCCATGGAGATCATTCTAAACTTCCCGAAGGCCAGGCTATCTCAGGGGACCCGATTGTATGTGCTTATTCTGGCTATGCGGGGATATAGATGGTGGACTATGGCTGACAGATTATCTGCTCTTCATAGGACGCAGTACTATGGATACACATGATCCTTATGACCGTTGCCTTCGGTCTAATATTCCCCACCGGGATGGTGCTTGGAGTGAGTGATTCCGCTCCTCTGCTCCGTACAAGTTCTATATCTGACTATATCCATCGCTGCTAGATAATTCGCTCACGATGGCATGTCCCCGTACAAATAGTCGGCACAATCATCGCCTTCCTGGCCTACTTCATGGGCCACTTGCATAAAGGGCGTCAATTTTCTAGGAATATCCACGCCTCATTCGCAAATTCGTTAATGCTCATGCTCATCGTACAACTGGTTTTGGGCATATATCTCAAACTCCACTTGTCGAAGGGAATCCACGGCCGAATTCGCAGATATTTCGTGGTGGGACATGGAGTGGTGGGCAAGATTATGCCCGTTGTTAGCTGGATCCAAATGCTGTTCGGTGGTATAACAGCGCTTGGATTTTGCCGTGAGGACCACCTTGGACAGTGTCTTGCGCATTTCATTATGGGCAGTGCTTTCATCGGATATGGAATCCTCCTTACAATCCTTCTCCTTGTTGGCCAATATTGGCTCCGCCGGACCGGCCGAAGTCAAGAGTTCTTTGACTCTCTCATTATTGCGGTCTGGGGATGCATCAACACCTTTACTGAACACCGCTGGGGTAGCCCATGGGCACACAATGACCTCCAACATACGAGTATGGGAATCGTCTGGTGGTGCGCCGGACTAGTCGGCATCTGGTTGAGCAGGAAGAGGAACGGCCAACCCAAGCGCAACCTGATCCCTGGAATCGTCATCCTGCTCACGGGATACGCCATGTCCTCTCATCCGCAGCACTTGATGTTGAGCACGATGGTACATACAGTCTTTGGCTACACCCTGATGGCAGCGGGCGCGGCGAGAATTATTGAAATCTCGTTCGTCCTGAAAGATCGAAGCACGCTCAGTCCTGACGGGACTGATCCGAACAGCTTCCAGTATCTTACTCCATTCGTACGCTTCCCCCCCAACTTCTAATTACACAGAATATCAACTAACAGCCGCTATAGTTACTCTACGCCTCCGGCTTCCTCTTCATGGGCGCAACAGAAGAGCAAATGGAGCTCCTCTCAAACGCTGGCGTCTCCCACGTCTCTTACATCTTAATTCTCTACAGTGTCGCATTCATTCTATTCCTCTGTAAGGCCCCTCCCCCTCCCTTTCCCCTTCCCTCCCATATCCCCCCACTAACCACCCACCCACCCACGCAGTTGTCAACATCCTCCTACACATCTACGCCGTGCACGCCTGGCCCGAAACAGCCACCTACAAACCCTCTCACTCCCATTCCCACTCCCGCAGCCGACCAACCGCCCGCTCCTCAACCTCCTTCCGCACCAGCGACGACCCACCCCACGGCGTCAACGGACACATTTCCGACCCCGCCCAGGCCCGCCATATCCATGATGCGGAAGAGTTCGAGCTCGAGGGACTGATTGGGGCCGCTGATAAGGGGCGCGATGAGGAGGATAGTCCCATTGAGCCGCCGTCGGGAAGGGAGGCGGGGAAGCGGGCGGAGGCGGTTTGATTTTGTGTCCGTCCCCTATTTAGTCCGGTGTGGAAAAAAAGGGGGGGGGCGGGTTGCCTTGTTGGCATGAGTATATATATAAATATTGGCCCGTCTCCTTTCTTCTTTTCCAGCGTATTTCGGATTCGCTCGCCGCCGCTGGCGTCTGCAACGGTTTTGATCTCGGAAGGGGGGTTTGATTGGGCGGGCTGGCATCATACTACATGTATGTACCTTGTTTAAACTTCTTTGGGGGGGGGGGGGGGGTGGGAGAGGAAAGGGCTATGCCAGCCAGCCCAGCTTACGCCTTTTTTTTTTTTTTTGAACGTCACGTTTTATGTCCACGTTTTATATACCTGCCTGTTTTATTGTTATTCTCATTGTTAAGTGCGGATTGCTTATTTGTTTTTCTTTTCTTTTCTCTTCTCTTCTTTTTTTGGTATGTGTGCATACTTTATATTTAGACTTGGTTGGCTAGGGTGAAAAATCAAGGTTGGTAGATTGAAGCTGATAAAAGTGAGAATACGCAAGCGCTCATGGATGGCTCTATTTTTTTCCGTGGGAGGCGCTTCTCGTCTATCTATCTATCTAATATCTATCCCCTTCATGCTTTTCCAGGTCTGCCTTTCTCGTTATCGCTGCGTACATCTTGATTTATCCCAAGCAGAGGATAGGAGGAACGTAGCTAGCTAGTTGAGGAAAGGAAGGAGATAGGTGTGCGAGTGATATGGGATGTGAGAGGGAAAACAAGGTACAGACGAGACGGCATAGCAATTGTGTTGTGCTGTGTTCTATTGTATCATACATTCCGACGGAATTATTCAGTGTGTTTCGAGTTCATTCGTGGTTCGTTTCGTAGCTTTGTGCTTCACTTTTTGATACGGTCGCTTGTTGGTAACAAAGAGCGGTGGGTGGCTCGTAATGAGAGAAATGTGTTGTGGTGTATCCAGAGGCGGAAACTAAGAGGCAAGATGGCGATGGGGTATATAGGCGTTTCATTCGTTTCAGGGAATTGGTGCGGTAAGTGCCGTCATTTCCACTTGTTCGTTGTCATCCACCAGCCTATCTCGTCAACATAGTTGTCGTCATCATTGCTGCACTTCCTAGCGGATCATTCAATCTTCTGGAAAAATCGGGTGCAAGGAGTAAACTGGCGCAACGCTCCGCTCGCCGTCAAACAAGAGAAGATTCTGTAGCGGCTGCTCCCTCGCTCCTAGAACATTAATGACATCCTGGGCAAGAGAGCCACCGAGGAATGCTGCCACAGGGCTAAGCTCGCTTCCCAGATTATCTAGAAAACTTCGAATAAATTCCGCCGTGAGAGTCGATACGTCCAATCTCAGTTCCAGATGTCTATCGTTGGCCAGGCGGAGGAACGTCTCCAGATCAGTGCGGGCGTCGGGCAGGGCTCCATTATTCGCACGCTGGAATTCCCACAATGCACGTAGGCAGGTTAGGAGGGGGGAGACTTGCATTCGCTTCCGGCGAATTTTCGTGAATTCTTGCGGTAAAGGGGAAGTGTTTGCAAGCAACAATGGACAATAGATCTCGCGTTTCGTCACCATTTCCACAATCTTCTCGTTATCCTTTTTCGTCTTGACGTCTAGGATTGTGCGGGTCGGAGTTTCGACGACGGGTGAGGGGACGTTTGCTTTTTCGCGCTCAATTACAAAGTCATGGGTTATTAAATCCGCAAATGCATATCCATAGAGGCCGTGGACGGCCGCGGCATAGAACCGGCGGTTTGAGACACGACAGGCATTGTTAATCCAACAAATTGTGTCAAAATCCAAGTCAGTGCTGATAGTGATATCAAAAGACATGAAGAATGCAGGTGGTTTTGTGCGAATATTGTTGGTATCAATGTGGAGCTGGACCCGGGGGTTCATGTCCCGGATCTGAGGTGCAGCTGCCTCTGCACGCTGTTGGGAGGTATTAACTTCTACCCCTGCCTAGATGTGTTTGAAAGGTATAAACTTACGTTCTGGCCAATGTGTTCCTCTGAGATGAAAAAATGCGCCCCCAGATCTTCTTCCTTGATGGTAGCATCATCGACGATCGTTAGTGAACCAACTCCAGCTAGGACAAGATTTTTGGCAATTTCAGCCCCAAGCGCCTTCAGATTGACGAGGAGAATTTTGGCAGTCCTCAGTCTATAAAAATTTGTTCCATGTTAGCAGGCAATATCTGTTAGTTCTAGTCTAGTCATGTCACAGCGTGGAAAGTAACGCACTTCTCCTGTGCCTTTACACCCCAGAGCCTGATTTGACGGTCGTACAGCGCGATTTCCTCTGGATTTCGATGTTAGTCAGGCTCGTGCAATGCTGCTAGCAACTCCGGGAGGCTTACCAGCTGATATACTCTCCATCGTGTTTTCTGCGGCGTCTGAAGCCATGGCTGAACAGGAAGAAGTGTGAAATATGAGGACAACACTCTTGGGGGATAGTAGGAAGCGCAAGGGACAACACTGTTGGCGGACAGCAGAAGTGTGGGAGGAAAGGACAAAGATACCGGCACAAAGAATGAATCCGATGAATTGTTGGATAATGGCAAAGAGGTTGGACAACTTGGTCTTTGTCCTTGTCTGGTCCAAGGTGTATCGGTTTCAACAATGTCGTGGAGTGTTGTTGAAGAAAGAACGCTAGCCCCAAAGAGACGGTTAAGCTTCCGCCGCGCTAGTGTGTCACGTGGCCGCGGCGGGTCTGGCGCGTCCCGCATGGTCTGTGCGCCACAGCCGCCGGTCTTGCCTAATCGGGCGATGATGCTTTCCGCTGTCTTTGAGCCGCCGTCACACAGCCAACTCCAGACAACGTCAACTCCAGCTTCATGTTCGACCAACTCTTCAACCACCCCCCATCCTCACCCTAGCCTCGCGAGTGTATTGTCGACAGTCTCTTAGTCTCGGGCGGGATACCACTTACTTTGGTTGCTTCTGGCTCCGCCTAGCCCACAATGGTATGTCGCTGTTGGGCCTCCGTCGGCCCTCATACGATACACCGCTTTTCGAAGCTGTGAAACCATCAGCTCATCCATGCTGCTCTCTTCGAAATATGCATGCTAATCAACTTTCTAGTCTGGCAACTTCGACTTCCCTCCAGCTTCTGATCGCCCCGGAAGCCCTACCGACCAGCCGCAATGGCGTCTGCGGGTACAGCATATGCGGGACCTTCTTGATGCCAGGGTGGCCGACAACCCGGAAACTTACGATGAACCCGGCCTCGATAACCATCCCTTGCTCCTTTTTCAGCGGGAGTTACTGGGGTTGGCTTCAGACCCTACTTCCGCAAGTCGTTCGGATCGTCGTCCGGAGGACACCGCTAATACCCGGGCGCGTTTGGAACAACTGAGCTTCGAGAGAGCAAGACGAAGAGGTGACCCTTCTTCTATATTAGGCCAGTCAAGGACAGTCCAGGAACATCAAACAAATGATGCGTCCGGTCCTACTAACAGGCAAAGACGTCCTCGACCGAATTTCGTCGACGAGGCGGAAAGTCGTGGGAACGCATACTATGGTGGACTGGATAACCTTAGATGGGCTGCCGACCGTATTTCAGGGAGACTGGCGTCAACCAACGACACCCCCGACGAAAGGGGATCAACATTTGTGCCCTCCTCTCTCACCACTCAAGACTCATCGAACAATACCCGCGGTTATCGACGGAGGCCGAAACGGCGGAAATTGGATACCGATGATAAAAGAGAAGGACCCCGAGGGTTTAGCTATGGCCATTATGGCCAGGTTGTACCTGGAGCGTTGGATATGGAGATCGTTAGTTGTGATGGAGGAACCTATGAATCCCAAGGAGCAAACTCCTTCCCGGAAAATGTCTTGATCAACGACTCTTCGGTTTACTGTACCAAGAGTGATCGATGTAACCTGATTCTCCGCCATCAAGGAGAAACTCCGTTTTGTTTGAAGAAGATTGTTATCAAAGCTCCGAAATCAGGATTTGATGCTCCGTAAGTGATCTCTAGCTAAGTATTGTCGCGATCGCCCAAACAATTATTGATATGTTTGCGCGGATGCAGAATCCAAGAAGGGATGGTTTTTGTTTCCATGACCTCAGACGAGCTACTGGCCCGTACTGCCCAATATCAGATTGTATACTCACCAACGGGGCGAAGACCGTCCCGCCGTCGTCACCCCCGAGGCCGAATTTCGCAACAATACCTCTCTTCAACCCGGTCGCCTCTACAATCCCTGGAGAGAACGGTCTTGGCTGGTCCTGGCACCTGGTCTGATTCAGATAATGAGCCCATTACAGTACCCTCCAACACACGCCCATCTGCTCCAAATCGGCCTTCCTCAGACTTCCGGATCACAACCAATTTTGATGATCGCACAGACGATGAACAGGCCGATGAGGATGATTCTGAACACGCAACTTCCTTAAATGACGCCAGTAGATTGGGATTCGGAGGCGCCGAAACTGAACTTTTCTGTCCAGATCCTGATAGTGGTAGTGAGAGTGAGAGTGATGATGATACCCCCAACTCCATCGAGGACGCTCTCGCCGCTCTCACCCGACGAAATCGGCGGCGGCTGTTGCAGGCACGTGGGGAAGTGGATTATTTCATTGGGAGAGGTAGACGACGAATAGTTCCTAGCTTAATCGAACCTTCGTCTTTGCTTGGTGGTGGAAACGCCATGAATGAAAGGACCGCGCCCTCGGGCTCAGATGAGGAAGTTATGAAGCCTCATGCGCGTTTCTTCATTCAAAACGAGAAGAGTATGGTTAGCATAAAATTTGATCCTCCGGTGTATGTATTACCCTGGTCCCCTGTTGCGTTTTGCTTCGGCTTGCTCGTTGGCTCGCTCGATGAAAGCTTACGCTAATATTTCTGTTCTTATATAGATCGGGCCGATTTATTCTTATCAAATTGTGGAGCCCATTTAGCGGTGGTAATATCGACATCCAGAGCGTGGCTGTTCATGGGTTTGCTGGTTCTAGATTTTTCCCCGCAGTCCAGATGCGGTGATTACTAGTCTTGTTGCTTTTGTTTTTGTTATTTGGTTTTCTAGTTTTTGAGGATTTGAGGATTTGTGATGGTATGTAAGAGTATGCAGCCTTGGCCGGGCCGTCCCGTTTTTATTGATTGGAGATCGGTTTAATGAATAGATGACATGTTATCCCATTTCTTAATGGCATTTGTGATGATAGATGAACAGCATGACTGTTACTTCCCCTGACTTAATAAAGGCTGTAAGCGGTGGTCCACTTTTACGGATTCAAACACGGCTGGGCAATTATTAGAGAAGGGAAGCTATCTGTAGTTACGCGTATTAAGTAAGGCCTGCACATCAACCTTCTGTCTAAATCTCTAATTATCCAAGCGGGGCTGCAGGGGGTAGATAAAATGGGTTGGTTCTGCATTCTTCAACACTTGATACTTTGCTATCCAAATCAATCCCTCGCGCCCTATCTGTCATTGCTAATAAATGACATCTTCCATCTCAATATCTGAGACCCTCAAATAAGAAAGAGCGAAAAATGAGAATATGGGTATTTTGAAACAAACTATCAAATGGATGGGCTTTATCAAACGAGAGTGGGCTTGTGATATACCGAGGGGAGTAATGTGGCATCTGGTATGTTGAAGTTCGTGTCTGTTTCGTTAATGTAAGTCCATTTAAACGGGTATATAGCTATACTAAACCCCCTACAAAAGAGAGTCCCCCCATATCCTGATGAATATTCTGCTACCCAACATCTAGCTCCTCCCCCCATTTTCTCAAGACCTCTTACCCTTAAATCACGCAGCTGGATATCCTGGAAGTGCGTCGAGCCCTAGGAGTTTTTTGTTCTAGTTAGAAACCCCATTTACAGAAACGCATCGAAGTTTCATCGATACCTAGAGGGCGTGTGGTGTGACGGGGCGAAGGGAAAAAGAAAAACTCACAATCATCAACAATCTCCTCCGCCTGCTGTGGCACAGTACAACCATCATACACATTATCCGCCTGCACCGTCAGTCCCGCGGCCGGACATGCCACGTTCAGATTACAGCGATTATCCATCGCCTTCTGCAGCACGCCCTCGTCCCAGCCGAACAGGTAGTCGCCGTGGGCCGCGCTACCGCTGTATTCCAAACACACACAATTAGTTAAGCTCCAAAGAACTAAGACGACGCCGCAAATGCAGGGCATATCTAGTATCCAGAGGTTTCGGGAGTGACGGGGTTGCGTAAGTTGAATTGCTTACCCCATGTTATTACTCAGGACAAACGGGCTCGACCCGTCCGTTGGCCAGAGAGATGCGTCTTCCTGGAACTCTCGCAGATCCCACATGATCTCGTACATGACTTGGGGCACCTTGACTGGGTGGGTGCCGGAGCAGGCACCGCCGCCAGTAGCGCCCACGCCGCTGTAGGCGACGTGGTCTTGGTGGTTCGGGCTGTCGACGTTTACGCCGTCCCAGCAGCTGGGTGGGTGGGTGGTGTTAGTTACATATACCAAGACTTTTGTTTGAGGGGGACTTGGTGAGTTGGGAGGGGGGGGATACATACGCAGGGAAAATTATTGTCTGTCGTAGCATGTAGCAGTCGCGGGAGCTGGGGATGTCGATATTATCAGAGCCAGTGCAAGGCGCGCCGCCGACGAATGTGTTCTCGTCCGGCGCGTTCCAGCAGCGGAAGCAGATATTGCCCTGCGCGGTTGATGGGGGAGTTGATGCCATCGCGTCGCCTGCGAGCATGCGGAAGCCCTAGGTGATAGTTAGACATGAAATGCGCTATTTTATGGCTAGATCTTATTGTCTTATACTCACGGGGGGAAAAGCAGTAACAGTCCCGCTGGGGATATAGTACACAGCCATCCCGCCATTATTGTGCAGGCCAGCGTTACCAATCTGGGGGACACGCTTGTACTTCCCATCCGCCCTCTTGAAGAAGAGCACGGCGGTCCAGTAGTTGGATTTGTCCTGAGGGAAACTGCAGGAGGTACATGTGGATTGCGTGGCTGGATCGTATTCAACTGGTTCCATGGTGATGTTGAACGAGTTCCCGCCGATGATTTGGTGGAGATGCACGGAGGGGTTTTCACCCGGTTGCACTAGGGGGTCAGTCCGCTCGACGACGAGCTGCGAGCAGGCAAACCGCAGCATTTGCTGGGCGGTGACATGTTGTGGTGCCACGAGGGCGAGAGCGGTGAGGAGAGTCCACTTCATTTTTTTATATTTGCATATATATGTAGTGAAGTGTTGGTGTTTCCACGCAAATGAGAACAACAGCGAGGGCAATAATAACAGAGACGAAACACTCTGTACATCCAAACCCCCCAGCATGCCATGTGGGAAACGTTCTTATATGTCAATGCGCCGCCGCCCGGCAATGGGCATCTACCGCAGCTGGGAACCGCGCAGACATGGATAAAATCCGGGGAATCCTAGACAATTCTTTATTGCCGTTGAATATTGCCGTTGAATATTGCCGTTGAATATTGCCGTTGAACAACTGACTGCTAAACAGTATAGGAAGTTGTTCATGGAAAGGCAGGGTTGACCCGGTTAGAGGCCCTGCGTTTGGAGGCCTGATGGTGGTCGAAATTAATATATCCCCCCACGAAGCCTTATTTCCAGATGATCGTCGTTGGAAACGGGTGTATTCATAGTACCCCCCTTAAACCGAAATAATGAAATAATCCCTGAGACGGGCTATGGTTGGCTCCCGGACAAGTGAGAAGGAGATAGATCGGGAGTGATTCCCGGCTTCAGGAGCCGGGTGCCAAGGGAGCCGAAGAGGTTGCAATTTTGGAGCTCCCCCGCGGCGGAGCGGATGAAAGCAGAATCGTCGCACCGGTCACGATGTGACGATAACAGAATAGTATTCTTTTTTTAATCAGCCGGTCGAGAGGTAATTGGATTAACTGAGTATTAGGCTTCTCCTTGTGGAAGGATGTGACACCCTTCCAAGTCCGCGGGTTTTCTATTTGTCCTTGTTAGTAGTATTTAACGGCTGTTCCAAATGTCAGTGATTCAGGGGCTGCAGAGTGCCTATAATAGAGTCATTGTTGAACATCAAATTGGAAAGCTTTCGCTCGTCGAATTCGCTGCATGCATCAGAGATCTTTACGGCAAACTCAGTATGTGGAACATGAAGCAATTGTTGATGCCGCATTGAAGGACCGAAAGTATACAGTCACGTGGATTATTTGCCCTAACCACATCCAGGCGGGACAACGCAACTGACAGAACGCCTATTGCGCTGGCTCAATGGCTGTGATGATCATCCAACAGGGGAGCATTGTTGGTCGAAAGAAATAAATTAAGTATATTATTCTACCCATTCATAAAATTCCCCAGAAAAGTCCAAGTACCACTGCAGGCTCATGAAACAGGATCTAAGGCTCAAAAAAAAGCGCCCACGCCGAAGAATAAATTACAAGAATGGCAAAAGAAGAAACAAAATCAATAAAGCGACCTTTCTATCATATATTGGTGTTACTCCAAGAGACTTATCCAGTCACTGGAATACGTGGAAGGTTCGTAAAAAACTCAGGTCCTCTTCAGTCACGGAATGAGAACTGCAACGAAACAATTGATTAGTTATTGTACCCCAGGAAGTCGAAAAGCAAGGATATGGCGTCAAAATTCACTCACATTTACAATCCGGCGCTCAATGCATTGAGAAGGGAGACGAGGAGGGGGGCAAGATCACCGAGACCAAGAGCGGTCACGAGCCCGCCGACAAGGGGAGCGAGCTTGGCAAGCAGTCCACCGGCAAGGAAGTCAGGCTGCTCAGCGACAGCGTCAATGTCAAGAGTAGGGAAGATGGAGCCGAGGCCGAGCTGGCTGATCAAACCAGTGACAACAGCGAGGATGGTGTCTAGCTGGTCAACGGAGATACCCGGGACCTCGATCTCCTCACCGGCCTGGACCTGGTCGAGCTTAAGGATGTTGACGATGCTGAGCAGACCAGTGACGATCTCAGTGGCTTGGTTGGTGCTAAGGCCCTTGATCTCGGGGATTTCAATGTCATCAAGTAGAACATCGTCGATGTTGATGTTCATGACTTCGGGGAGGTGGAGCAGACCGAGGAAGCTGGGCGCGAAGCCGCCGAAGCCCAGACCGTCGACAATGGCAAAGACAGCAGGCACAAGCTGGGAAAGCAGGCCTCCCTCAATGCCGTCGACCTCGGGGAGAGCAGTTGGGAATGAAGCAGTGTCAACTGGATAGGGGCAGGCAGGCTGGGCTCCACCGGTTGGCTTCGGAATTGGGTCAACCGAGGCAGTTCCGCTGGGAGTGACGATGGGGGCGCCATATCCAGGGATCGATGGGGTAACGGTAGGCATTTCAGGGAAAGCTGACGATGGGGTCACCGAAGGAGTACCATAGCCGGGGACCGATGGGGTGACAGTAGGGATCTCGGGGAAAGCGGAGGATGGGGTCACTGGGATATCGTAGCTGGGAACCGAGGGGGTGACAGTGGGGATCTCAGGGAAAGCGGACGATGGGGTGCCACTGGGGATCTCGGAGGATGAGGTCACTGGGATATCGTAGCTGGGAACCGAGGGGGTGACAGTGGGGATCTCAGGAAAAGCGGACGATGGGGTGACGCTGGGGATCTCAGAGGATGAGGTCACTGGAGTATCATAGCTGGGAACTGAGGGGGTGACAGTGGGTTCTTCGGGGGATGCCGAAGACGGGGTCACGGACGGAACATCATAGCCAGGGGCCGATGAGCTGATGGTGGGGATCTCAGGGAAAGCTGAGGATGGGGTAAAGGAGGGCATGCCATAGCCACCGGTTACAGATACCGATGAGGTGACGCTGGGGATCTCCGGGAAAGCCGATGATGGGGTTCCAGTAGGAGTATCATAGCCGGGGGTCGATGTGCTAACGGTGGGAACAGAGCTCGAAGGAGTAGAGCTGATGGTGGGCACGTCATATCCGGGAGGCGTCGGGGTCTCTTCTGGCGGACTTGTTGGCTCGACGGACGGGGCGGAACTGGAGCTTGGGGAAGGCTCAGGGGCTCCATATGCGCCCGCTTCATAAGCGATGGGCGACGCGGCAGCAGAGCCCGCCAGCACGAGGGCGGCGGAGAAAGCGGAAAACTTCATTATGAATGGGTACAAATTTAATAAAAGAGCGACAGTATAAAAAAGGAGACGTATTAGAAAGACAGTAAAGCACAATATTAATGAACGGCTTGTCTCGGAACAGAAAAAGAGTGACTGTTGCGAGATCGAAAGAAGGAAAAAAATAAAAATATCATTCCTCTTGCTGTCTTTATATCCTTTGAGCTGGGGTGATCATCGGAGCTGAATCCATCCCTTTGGAGTCAGCCTCCATGGAAATGAGGTACTAACAGGGGCCCATTCGGCGGACGGGACCAACCGGATACAAGAATTTCACCATCGAATACTAGGGGCCCCATAGGTCTAGTGATCTCATCGGGGTATCGATGAAGAAGTCGGTCCCCTGACTGGCATCTGTCAATGGCCTGAATGGGGCGGTGATGGAGAAAACGAGTGCAATCATCCGAGCATTGCGATAGGAATGATCTCGCAGCGGGTGCTGCTTGCCAGTGCTTGGTGATAGCCGACAGAAAGTGTGGAAGCAATGAAAGACCAGATGAAGAGGCAGAAGAGCCAAAGCATGGATCCCGGATCACAGAGACGGAGCTTGGTTGGTGCTTACCCCGAATATGTTTATGGGATAGATCTTCACAGCGGGGCGTCTATCGCAATCAGCCCCCTGTCTCCCGAAGTCCCCGAACACAACGCCAACATGAACTATTGACCAATGCCCCTGAGGCTCACAATACTAGTTTCGGCCCCTTTGTACAAATATAAAGGTTGCGTGCTCTCCTCAGCCAAAAACGAACACGAAGGAAATGAGCTGCTAGCCTGCTAGACAAGGGAGAAATCCTCACAGAAGGCGGGAACGGCGTGGAATTCAGCACTGTGGCCAGACCAGTGTGGGTTCGCGTTGATAAAATATCCGGATTCATTCTCATCTGTTGAAACCACTTTCAGAAGTGTGCTTCAAGGGGGGGAGATGACACTCCGTTCAATGGATGCATCTCGAGTCGTGGAACAGGACGGACGAACGTTGGGATCTCGAGGGCAAGCTTTTGCCAAGAAGAGCAACAGCGAATCACGTTCGATCCTTATTAGTAAGCCATTAAATCTCCGCAGCCCCTTTTCTTGAACCAAAATATTCTCTCCCATCGGTGTTGTTGAATTCATTAATACAAGGCCTCTGTAGGAATTTGATCCCGAACAGCCAAACTCTTCTCTTCCACACCTTGTCAAAATCTTTGGTGGTGCTCTGCTGATTCCATCCGTTCTCTGGTCACCAGAAGCCGACCAACGGGGGAGTTCCACTTCCCCTGAATCATCATCTTGGTGACTGAGCCACTCTGCTCCGCCGATGCCCCGACAGCCCACGGATCATCACCAGGGGGTATCCTCCTGTGATTGGGAGCAATTCCAAACGTTTAACTTGACAGCAATCATACTACGTCTTCCAGATTCTGCATCCACACCAAAATGCCTCTTGTCTATCTTGACTCCGTATCTGTTGCTGCGTGGGGTTGTGAAGCCATTCCAGCGTCTTTCTGAGAGGAAAAGTGATCGTCCCTCAAAGGTCTGCTAGCTCAGGGATTTTTTAGCCGAACGGGCGGAGTATTCGAGGCTTTCGAGCACAGGATTGTGTTGGCTGTACGCCTCCAGCCTCCCAATCAGGTGTAGCACACTTATGTGATTGCACAGTAGATAGATTCTCACTAGTGTAGCAATACAAGAGATCTTCAACCTTCCCACAGGTTATAGCCTGGATAGTATGTTTTTTATTAAAAACTGCTGTGATTAAGACTAGAAGGTTCATCTAACTTGAATATCTCATTAGATTTATAGTGTGATATTTAATTATCTGAAATTTGAATGTCTTTTGCATTTTTCACACTCATTTTATAATTTCTTGTGATGTGAAAATTTTTTCAGACTACACAAATGATTTTTCAGATATCTCACAGGCATATTATTAGTGGATTTTTTAGACTATTGTGATTCCAAAGGTGTCTAATTGTGTGAAAACTATGGAAAAGATCATGTGATTATATACAATGAGATAGGCAAAGCTATAGTACAAAAAGGGGTGTAGTACATAATAGCACCAGATGGTGTAATAAGATTACATATAATCACATGAACTGGTCACATGATCCTAAAAATCATATTCTTCCCCATCAAACTCAACTTCACCTTAAAGATAGTTATCTGAGGTAGAATCATATAATTTATCAATCACACTAACTTAATTCAGTTATAACACTAGGTAATCAATCTTTCTTATATAAAATAAAACATCATATCATTCTATCTCTTAAGAAAAATAATTTCTTAATTGTCTCTCTTTTAATCATCTTTCTTCTCATATAACATTCATTCTCACATCTCATAATCACATACACACTCATTAAACTCACCCTATATAAAGATGCCTATCCTCATAAAGTACTAACTATTTATTAACCTTACTATAGGTCTATCTTTATAATATCAGTAAATTTATATAGAGTCTCATATTAGTCTTCTACATTCTTATAGTTCATCAGATATTCTAATTAGTATATTACCCCTTCTTCTGACTCTGAGATTCTATAATGAATATAAACACTTATTAGATTCTATATTTACTCAAATCATACTTAAGGTATATTCCCCTCTTAATAATAGCATCATCCTATAGTTCTGATTAGTTCATCAAGCCCATAAAATTAGCAATTTAAAACTGCAGAACTTCACTAACATAACTATTATTCACACACTTTATGAGATTTATAATCAGCTTCTTAACCACAAGAGCATCACCAAGTTGGATAACCTACATGTAGTCACAGGCAAAGATGTTAATTATGATTATAGAAGTCTCTTTTCTTTCCCTAATAATCCTAAAGAGAGTTTCTTAGATAATATTAATCTCTATAAGTTGTATAGTTTATCTTTCCCCTGACAGCATCTTATTAACATTTATTAGACATAATCCTACAGGATCATCAGATTGAAAGAACTCTAAAGGTAAATCTTACTCTCTCTCATGTAACTTATAGCTGCTTACTTTAGTTCTAAACTTCCTACTCTGAGTCTTTCCTTCTTTACTCTTATATATTTCTAACTTCTCTAATCATAAAAACTTCTACTTTTACTCATATAATAACTACTCCTATCTGCATATTTTCTATTAGTAACTAGTCTGATTATTATCTATCTAAATATCTAACCTCTTCAAACCTCCATCCTCTCTACATTTCAACAAAAGACTGAAACTACTATGTATCATATAATATTTAATACTTCTATAGTTAGGTAATTACTGCCCCCACCTATCATCACTGGTATTTAGAGTGAGATGGAGACTTACATAATCATAAGAATAATAGTAAGTTTATAAAGTATAGCATTCAGATGTATGAATTTCCCTTACTTAGTTACTCAGTCTGAGAGATAATCCTCACACTTCTAAAGGCTAATAATTTACTGTCTTTTAAGAATATCTTCTTTTATTTGCTCTTAAACTCTAGTGAGTCTTTCAGTCTGATCTCTATATGTATCTTGTAATGACTTCTGAATGATAGTCTCATCCTTCATTAAAAGTTAATTAAACTGTTAGGCCCAAATCACACAGCAATTCTTATTTATATATATAGTAAAGAGATAGTTACTTCTTGCACAAATCAGTACAGAAAGAATCTAGGCTTATTCTCACAGTATATTATTTCTCTACCTAGTATTATAATGTGCTTCACCTGCACTTATTACCTTTAGAATAGCTAGGTAAGTAAGTGTACTTTCTGTATGATCTCTCTCTCATGATACTTACTAATCATACTAATAAAGAATAGATGATTATAAGAAGAAGATTGAGGAGTATCATTTCTTTAGTATGTACTCAGCTATCCTTAATTTTATCATCAAATATATAAACCTTCTTATGAATAATAAGGATTTCATAGTTACTAAGCCCTTAAAGACTAATAAGGGTTATTTATTTAATTTAGTATTTAAGTCTCCAGTTTAAATCTTTTAGCTCAGAGTTAAGTTCATCACACACATTCTAGCTCATTCATCTGCACTATCTACTTCTATCTCTATTATAGCCTACCACATCATCTCTAGCTCTCACACAATAGATCTGAATTCACCCAAAGAAATCCACTACAAGTCTATTACTCTTCTGACCTTCATATTATCTCCTCTAACATTCTTACTTATCATTATGATATTCTTCTACAGAACTTTATAGAATAAGTACATCATTCTGTCTGAGTATCTACCTACTAATAATGCATAGTGTGAAGGGCTACACCCTTATACCCTATATCTATAGCTCACCTGAACTTTACCTGATCTCTGACTGCCTGATTGGACACCTCCAACTGGGCCTTTATATGAATGTTTATTCACTCTAACCTCATATAATTTCCTTCTGTTTATATTGCATGATCTCATAATTTCTTTTCCTTTTTCCTTTCTTTCTCTAGTAATTATAATCTTGATTCTAGCATATAGCTTGCACAATCCACTTATCAGAGTGTACCTGTTACATTTTGTAATTACTTGCTTGATCTCTTCTTAGAGATCCTCATTATATTTATCCTCTAAATGTGATTTACATATATAGCAGATTCTTCCAAATGTGACCTACACATATAGTAAACTCTTTCAAAATTTAAAATACAACTTGCTTAGCTCAGCTTCACTAGACAACATGTCAGTAAAAGGCCCCAAAGCCCTAACAGTCTATATTAATATCTCATAAGATTTTCCTTCAAACTTTCTGAATCCTCTGAACTTCCTGAATCCTCTGAACTCTCTGAATCTAAATAATCTTTTGAATCCATTATGAATATGAACCCTCTGCATGAAGACAGTACTTCTTCTTAGGGCTCTGATGCTGAATTTCAAAACTTCATTTAATAGCTTGTGAATAAAATTGACCTCATCACCAAATAAAATTATATGCTCATACTAACTTTAGCTCCTATTCTAACTCCTACTCATCTAACTGCTCCTTTTAAGGACTTCCTGAGATGCCTGAAAGAAAGGCTCACTACCCTTAAGAAATTTATGGGCAAACAAGTCTCTAAATACCCTGTCTGATGCCTCAGTGTAGAGGCCAAAATTGCTTTGAACAGCCTTATGATTGAATCTCCCACTAACCAGATCTGATACATCTATACTCAACTCTCTGGTACTACTATCACCTAATTCTATCCTTAGATGAAGGCTAATGTCAAACTCATTTCTATAATCTCTAATGTCATTCTCAATCAGCTCAACATTCTTTTCTCTAACCCTTTAGTGGCCCAGAAGGCTCTGACCTGACTACATAGTATTCATCAGAAAATCAATCTACTCTCTATCTTTCTTCCAAGATTCAATCAGAAGATCCTGGAAGCTAGTAGCTAGCTGTGGGATGATACTATCAAGAAGACCCTATTTAAAAAGGCCATCAAGTTTAAACTCCTACAGTAAATCATCATCTCTATTAAACCCCCTATATACCTTAAATATTGTATGAAGCTTCACAGCATAGAGAACAACCTATCTGAGATTAAGGTCATTCAGAGCTGAATCTATAATGATATCTCTACCACCTCCAGGGAGGCCTTCCCTAATACCTCTCTACTAAAGGATCTAAACACTATGAACTGGACACCTACAGGGCCTACTCATGCAAATACATTATATATCCTAAATATAACTACCACTACTGTCATTAACTACCATGCCTGAGGTATCTACATTAACTGCAATAAACCTGGGCATAGAGCTACTAACTGCTGTAGAACCCATATTCCCCCAAAACTACCTATACAGTCCACAAACATATAAATTAAGCTCAAAGAGGAGGAAGACTTTAAAGACATCAAGTCAGACTTGGGAAAAGACTAGCTTCTGCATAAAATTGTGAGCAGAAGCTCCCAGAGTTAGATAGGAAGACCTTTAAGAAGAAAATAACTATTCTAATAATTCTTATATTTACTATAATTAATCATTCTTTTAATATGAATGCTATGGTAGACAGTAGTTGCTATTACTATTCAATGATTCACTCTCATATGATTAACTATCATAATCTCCTGTATATCCCAATCAACCCTCAAAAGATTGAAGGTGTCAATGGTGACACAAGCAGCTTTGTACAAAACATAGTGAAGCTTAATATTGATGTTGGTAGATTTCTCTGAGAAAATACCTATACATATGAGATTGAGAATCTCTCATATAATTTCATGCTAGGCCTATTATAGCTATCTAAACATCAAGCTCTCATTAATACTTACAATTAATGTGTTATATTCTCTGGAGGCATCTACATCTCCAAAAAAGATGTTTATAAGATTACTAATCTTCATTAAATCTTTATTAACACTTATGACCTCCTCTAAAGCTATAATCAGAAATTTAAGTCTCAACCTCCCATTAAAATCTTCACTGTCAGCATGGTTAATATAGAGAAGGCTCTCTCATAACTCTCTAAGAAGCTAAAGACTAACCCTATAATAGTTCTCCCTTCATAATACTATGAATTCCTCAATATTTTTAACTATAAGGCCACTGAGAAGCTCTCACCATTCTATGATATGCACAATTATCATATCAAACTTAAAAAGATAGATGGTAAAGATCCTCAGCCACCCTGAGAACTACTATATAATATGTTGCATGATGAACTGTTTATGCTTCATAAGACCCTTAATAACCTTTTAAATAAAAGTTTCATTCAAGTTAGTAATTTGCCTGCAGGTGCACCTGTACTCTTCACAAAAAAGTTAGATGAAAACTTTTAGTTTTATATTAACTATTAGGGTCTTAATTATCTTACTCAAAAAGATCATTACCTACTATCATTAATCAATGAGACTCTCAAATAGATCAGTCAAGCTAAGTAGTTTATAAAGCTGAATGTCATTTCTACATTCTATAAGATTCAAATTATAGAAGGAGATAAATAGCTAATCATCTTTCACACAAGATATAATCTATTCAAATGGATAGTCACCCTCTTTAGCCTCATAAATGCCCTAAGCACCTTCTAGAAATACATCAACTAGGCCTTATAAAACTATTTAGATGAATTTACTTTCACTTATCTCAATGACATTCTCATCTTCACCAATAAATCTCACAAGTAATATTAAGAGTACATTCAAAAAGTCTTCATCTACCTCTATAAATATAATCTCCTAATTAACATCAATAAATTTACCTTCAAAGTCTAAGAAACAACCTACCTCAGCTTCATCATAGAGATAGGAAAGAGAGTTTATATAAACTCTAAGAAGATTACTGCTATCCTTAAATGAGAGGCCCCTACAATTATAAAAAGCATACAAGACTTCCTAGAATTCATAAATTTCTACTAATACTTCATTCAAGATTTTTCTGACATCATTCAATTACTAACTGATCTCACACATAAAGACCAGTAGTTTCAATAATCTAAGGAAGCAGACAAGGCATTTACATACCTTAAGTAGATATTTATCTCTACTCTGATGCTTATCACATTTGATTCTAATCACTTAATAGTAGTTGAAACAGACTCTTCCAGTTATGTTACAAGTAATACTCTCATGCAATGAGATAATAAAGGCATCCTGCAATCCTGCACATTTATATTCAAGAAGCTCAGCCCTGTCAAAGCCAACTATGAGATTTATGACAAGGAACTCCTCATTATTATCTGATGTCTAGAGGAATGAGACTTCAAACTTCATAGTGTGAAAGACTTCAAAATTATCATAAATCATAAGAACCTCTAATATTTCATAATGACCTATAAACTCTCTGAATACTAGATATATTAAGCTAAATTCCTCAGCCACTTCTATTTTATAATTCATTACTACTCTAGCATAGAGAACTTCATGACCAACACTCTTTTCCAACATGAATAGAATATGCCTTCTAAAGACTTTAATACCTACTGAGCAAACTATAAATAGAGACTACTAAATCTATAGATCCTCAAAGAATCTGAAGCAACATCATATAAAGTAATATATACCTCATCTATCATCCTATTAATTATGACTGCCTCATTCCTACTTCAGGGACTCTGGGATACTACTGCTACCTCCAACAAATACCTTCAAATGATGACCCAGGTTGTCTGAGATAAAGCTTATCATTTTCCATCTGAACTTTAAGCTCATATTAACATCACTAAATACTCTGTAGACCCTAACTTCTAACTACACTTTCAGGGGAGGCAGTGGGTTCCTAATTTAGAATCATTATGCACTTAAATCATATAAGAAACTCATAATTCTCTGATAACCAGCTATTCAAGCTGTGAAGTATTCTACTAAATTTTATCTCAAGATTTCTACTAGCCTAATATGTCTCAGAGCATCTAACAGTTCATCTAGAACTACAATGTCTGCTGATCCATTATTACCTAGTAGGATCACTATCAAGATTTACTTAAATCTCTTCTAATTTTCAAATATGTCTAATATAATATTATCATTAATTTCACAGTAGACCTCTTTATGAGTAACAGCTGCAAGAATATTCTTATTATTATTAACTACCTCAGTAAAGATGTTATCCTTAAATCCTGTGTGAAGATGAATGTACCCATAGTGACTAAAGTCTTCCTTTAAAGTTCATTTTATTACTAGTATGATCTGCCCTATACAATTATCTCAGACTATAGAACTCAGTTTATTAGAGCTATCTAAACCTAAATCTATTAGCTCCTCAAGATCTCCTAATACCTCTTAATTGCCTACCACCCTAAAACTGATAGCAGCACTGAACATATAATCCAGACAACTAAGAATTATCTCTAAAAGTTCTATTTATATACCCAGGATGACTGGAATGAACTTCTCCTACACACTAAACTTACAATTAATAGCTATAATACTATTAACACTGGTGTCAGCCCATTTTTCCTCTTACACAGTTACAACCTTAAAGTTCTTAATCTTACTAAATTATCTAAACCTTCTACTTTACCTTACAGTTCAATCCAAATTGTGGACACCATCATCTTAAAACTCCAGTAAGCCTGTGAGTGGGCTGAATTCTCCATGGCTAGTGCTCAGTAAAACTAATAGAACTATGTGAATGTCTACTAAAATCCTGCTGAATACTATAAGATGAGTAATAAGATTTAGCTAAACCTTTAAAATATCACAATTAATTGCCTATCTCACATACTTAACTATTAATATGCTAAGTACACTGTCATTAAAGTCCTGGGAAGTCATAACTACTACCTTAACATGCCACTCAGAATTTATAATATATTTCACACAAACTTGCTCTGCAAGGCCTCTACTGACCTATTCTTCTCATAAGAGATTACTGACTGGCATCTATCTACCTGGCATCATCAGAGAAGATAATGAGATAGAATATGAGATTAAAGTCATCCTTAACCACTACTATTATGGATGAGGATTTCAGTATCTGATGAAGTGGCTCAGATATAAGGCCTCTTTATGAGAACTAATCTCTACCCTGCAGGATATCATCATACTTGCCTGTTATAAAGAACTACACCTATCTGATAAGACTCTGCCCATGCCATGCCACACCTGATTCTTCAAACCCTCCTGCCTGCCCTCTGAAACTAAATAGGAAGAGATAATATGAAGGGCTATGCTTTTATATTCTATATCTATAGCTCATCTGAACTTCACCCAATCTCTAACTGCCTGATTGGATGCCTCCAACCAGGCCTTCATATAAACATTTATTTGCTCTGATCTTGTATAATTTCCTTCTATTTATATCATATGATCTTATGATTTCTTTTCCTTTTTCCTTTCTTTCTCTAGCAATTACAATCTTGATTCTAGTGTATAGCTCACATGATCCACTTATTAGAGTATATTTATTACATATAGAAGATTACTCATGCTCTGACTGAGGTAGAGAGTATCATTCATGCACTCAAGTATTATTATGAGATTCTTAAGGCTCTCAAGCTTTAGACCCATACAGCCCTACTTCCTGCCTAAAATAAAAAAAAAAAAAAAAAAAATTTTTCTATAATTTCAAAATCCTTATTCATTTTTTATACATGTAGTTAGATTTTTAGAGAATAGCCCTTACAGCCTCACAATCTAAAAATATGAGATCATATTTTCTAGCTTTCCCTTTCTAACTCATGTAACTTCTACTAATCATTTGAAAAGAACACCATACCCATACAAAGAAAATTACAGGAATAAAATAATGATAAAAATGACTAGATTCAGTAGAAAGTATATATTTACATATTTGTTCCTCATCTCACATAATTATACTGTTATATAACTCTACTAGTTCAAATCATTATAGTAAATAATTCTGAAAAGCTAATTTTACCTGACTCTCAGATATTTCCTCAAGCTTCATCAGCTTGATTCAGTATATCTATTAATATTTTCAAAGATTCATCCTCTATTAATTCTACAGACAAATTAATATAAATAGTTGAATTCCTCTCTAAATCCTATTTTCTGCAACTCAACCCACATGCAAGTTAATTATATTTTTCTTTTTGTTTTTTCTAGCCTCCCCTCTGATGCTAACAGCATCTAAAAATTATATAGCCTACTATTATTTTATCACTTATCAGTTCACATGAGCACTCTGTAGCTTCCAAGGCCTCTCATTTCTTTCATATGATAGTTAAAAGTTTCAAGTAAGTAATATCATCTGATTTATACACATCAATGATTTCTCTGACTTTCAAGGGCTTCTCAATCATAATGCCCTTTTTCTTTAATGTGGATGAAATCATCATAGATAATTATAATTCTTTAGAATTATTCATTTCAGCCTCCATCAGTCACAAGCTATTAATAAGATGTCATAGGACTCAGCCCTCTAGTTCCTCAAGTGCATACATGTCAAGCAGGTGAGCTTTTATTATCTGATATGACTCAAACTATCTTGACTGAAATTTTTTAGGCCTCTTATTTCAGATAAGAACTTATTATCCTTCCTTAATGTTACTCTTCATTACAAGAGAATTTCTAATCCTTTTCAAATGAATCATACAATTAAGTAATAACTTATTTATCTGAGCCTGCATATTTATAATAGCTTTTATTCTTGACTTGGTATCATCTATCATTAGATCCTCCCCCACCAAATCAGACACATCCCTCAGGATGCAAGGTTGCAGGCCATACAAAAGATAGAACAGTAAGTACTTTATAATAAAATATTGATAAATTTATATCATAAAAAGTATTTATAGAAAATATTCATTCTATAATCTTATTAGCTTCTTTATAAGATATTTCATCAGCATCTAACCTAGAATCTCATTCAATCTCTCCACCTTTCCATTAGTATGCAGGTAGTAAGGCATTATCATGCAGTATTTTATCTGTAATTGTATTATAAAGTGCCTAACATCCCCTTCCATTAGATTCACCTTATTATCCATTAGAATCTCTCACAGTATGTTATAGTTTATATAAATATCTTCATGTAAAAATCAGGCAACCATTTTCTCTATCACATTAGAAATAGCTTTCATCAGAGGCCAGTTAGTTATATAATTAATGGCCATGATTATTCAGCAGTTTCTATTTGGCATGCAAGGAAGAATGCTAATGAGATTAATCCTCTAATATTTAAAAGATCAAATTATATTACTAACTTGATGCCATGCTTCTTCACATTCCAACCCTGACTTAGAGCCTCATGTCACCTGGCAGTTTGGATACTACTTCATAAAATTTTGAATATTATTTTTCATGCCCAGCTAATAGATATATGTTTACAAGACATCTAGTAGATCAGAACTCTCAAGATGTTCAAACTTACAGTGTAATCAGGCAACTAAGTCTTAGTAGAATAAAGGCTTAAAATAGAGAGTCTTAGTATAATTAAGGTTATAATACAGTATAATATTATCCTTTAATTTTCCCAGCTTCATAAGATCATATATTTTCTTAATGACACATACAAGCTTCAGATCCTTCAGTTTTTCATTCACATTAAGTCTTTTGAGTATAGTCTCATATCATTTCATTTCATCTAAACCCTTAATGGCATTTAGAATAATCTCTTCTTGTATAAGGTTCATAGGACCCTCTCCCATGAAGTTAAATCTATAATTAATGATATCAGAAATAACCACTTCTATCTCCTTGTAATATTTAAAGAGGATGTTATATTCTTGGAACTTGAATATCTATCATGCAAGACACTTCAATGAATGTTTTGTGATATAAAGATACATGAGACTCTCATAATCTATAATTACTATCATCTACTGATTATTTTTAATATATTAGTATTATATGTACAGTGCATGTCATATCACAAGAAGTTCTTTCTCATGTATCAGATAGTTTAGTTTAGCACCCAAGAGCTTTCACTTATTATATACAACTAGGTGGAGTTTCCCATCCAGGCCTTCTTGCAACAGGATATACTCAATTACTTACTTAGAGACATCAGTCTCAATCATAAAAGCTCTTATTTAGTTTAGCTATATAAGAACAGATAAGATTATCATATATTCATACAGCCTGATGAAGACTTTCTCATACAATACATTTCAGACTATTAATCAAAATTTCTTCTTACATAATAATTCATTCATTTTCTTTAGTAGATCTAATAGAGGGGCTGCCAGAGCAATAAATCCCTTCATGAAGTAATAATAATATGATGTAAGGTCTAAGAACTACTTGATATAATAAACATTCCATAGCCTCAGCTAATTTAAAATCACTTTGATTTTCTTAGGCAAGGGTCTGATCTTTTCTCCCCTGATAATATAGCCTATAAACTCTATTTCCTGCATCTCAAATTAACATTTTGAGGGTTTCATATAGAGCTTATGTGCCTTCAGCATCAAGAGAACATACTCAACATGTTTGAGATGCTTTTTATATGAGTTAGAAAAGACTAGAATATTATTTAAATATACTAGATATTAGCAACTATTTTCTTCTTACAGGATAGTATTCATCATCATCTGAAATGTGATGGGCACATTTGTGAGACTCATTAGTAGCACAATCTACTTAAATTTATTCTATTAGATATTAAAGGTGGTCTTCAAAATAGATATCTCTTTCATGCAAACTTAGTAGAAGCCAGATAAAAGGTTAATCTTTATGAGATATTTTACATCACCTACAGTGTTAAGCTACTATTAAATTTACAGGAGAGAATAACTGTTCTTTTCTATAATTAAATTGAGTATTTAATAGTTAATATATATACACCATTTATCATGGGATTTCTTCACAAAAAGCACCAGAAACCCCTATAGACTTGAGAAAGGTCATATGAGGTCCTATTTTAGCAGTTCTTCAATCTGCTATTACTATTCCTCTAAATGCACCTGCAAGAGAGAATACACATTAATGTTAATCAGTCATAAGTCCTTAATGTTGATCTCATGAATGAATTCTCATTTAGATAGTAATTTTGATAGCAAGGCAGTTCAGAAGATATCATTATATTTAGATAGTAGGGCTTTCATATATTTCTCCTCTCTAGAATTGATTGATACAAGTAGTTTCTTAGGTTCATTTTTTTACTATATAACATATAATATCATCTTTATATAGCTCTTACAGCCCATCTAACATATCTGATAGGACATCATGAGATTGAGGTCTTCAACCTGAGAAGCACTAAACATGCATTATATATCATAAGAAAGAATTTCATGAACCTTTTTCTTCCTGTTAGTTAGCCTCATGTGGCATATTATTCAATCAATGTTCAGGTTAAATCATTTGAATTAATCCAATCCTAAGATGAAATCATATTTAATATTAGCAAGCTCACACATCTAGATCTAATAGGATCATCCCCTAAAGTGCAGGGAGAATTTAATTCAGGCAGGCAAGAGGATTCATTTTTTATCCAGAAGTTTTACCTACTTAGGGTCCTCCACACATGAGGTCTCTAGTAATTAGTATGAGATATGATCTCTAACATAGATTATAGAAGCACTTATATCAGCTAGTGCTTAGATAAGTATCATACAGTTAGTTCTAATAAGATCTGAATATATTAGTAACCCCCCTTTAACTGCATTTAAGTGTTCCCCCAACTCATTAATTTTCTTTCCTAATTCCATTAGTCATCATCTCACATTCATGAGATTCAGCAGATCATGCAGGTTCTTCAGTTCAGAAACCTATAAGACTTTCCACAACTAATTAGTAAGCACCTCAGAACTTACTGATTCTGCAAGTTTTTTGCTTCCTTATTCTTAGAGTTCATGAGGCAAGTCTGAACACCATGGTTCAGATAATCATAATAAAAACAGGCTTTGTACCTCTTGCATCATGGTTTCCAGGCTTGGCTGTTCTTCTTTAGAGGATTTAGAGCTTTAATAATTACATTAAGATTAATATTCATAGCATTAAAATCATGTAGCACTGCCACAGAAGCATGTATGTTCCTGAAAGTGTAGTTCACTGAATTTAAGTACTTCAAGATAGTTTTCTAATAAAAAAGGATATTATAGGCTTTCTGAACAGTCTTTAGGTGAACATCCAAATAATTTCATTTACTTTTCATGACATCATGTAACGGGTGCGCTCTGATAAGCAGATTGTGCGAGCTATACACTAGAATCAAGATTGTAATCACTAGAGAAAGGAAGGAAAAAGGAAAAGGAATCGTGAGATTGTGCAATATAAACAGAAGGGAATTATGTGAGGTTAGAGTGGATAAACATTCATATGAAGGCCCAGTTGGAGGCATCTGATTGGGCAGTCAGAGATCAGGTGAAGTTCAGGTGAGCTACAGATATAGGGTATAAGGGCATAGCCCTTCACACATCATAAACATGATAAAGAAATCTAGTAGGTTCTGAGACAGAAGTTATAGGATCACCTCATTATATAACCTATTAAAATTAGTATAGTACAACATCAGATCCTTAATTTGGTAAAGATTTATAAATCATTTATTATACTTCACATTAGCATCTAATTCTTCAAAGTTTCTAATGACTTAGTGTGCAAAATCCTCCCACATCTTAGAGAGAGAGTGATTGAGTGAATCATTCAAATAGAGTTTCTCAAAACTCTTTTAAAGGTTTTTAGTACTCCTATAAAGTAAGTTAGCACTCCTAAAGGTCTTCTAACAACTTATAGGATTCTTTTCTATAAGCTTCTACTCATTCTAAAAGTAAGCTTCTATTTTGACAACCCATCATATAGCTGCATCATCCTTACATAGCTCATCATATATTAGAGGTTTTACTATCTTGAATGTTTTAATATATCTCAAAGTAGGTGATTCATTTTCTCAATTATTATCTCTTTACTCAGTCATTCACCTTAATGATAGATCATGTTCAGTCAGAGTGCTAATGCTTAGTATAAGAATAGTCAGTTCATTAGTGATTCATACAGATAGAAAGAAACTATTAAATTATTTTCTTACTTAATATTAAAGATTGGAGATCTAGTCATACAGAATCAATTCTAAATTCACTTAATTTTAGTATGCATTGATGAGTTCCTCCTCAAGAGTATTATTCTAAATTCAGATGTTATGTAGATCATTTACTAACTTTATAATGAATTCCTTATTCATCTGAATGGATTGTATATTCTCATAATGAATAGTATTTCTCATCTACTCAGTCACAGCCTCATAGTCACACAAGATGACTTGAAGAATGTTATTCTGAGCTCCTAAGATTTTATTAGCAGAGATCAGGTGAAGCATCTATTAGATGACATCCCACAGTTTAGGTAATAATTGGTAGACATCATTAGAGCCCTGATTATGAGCTCTAATAGAGGTATCCTGCAGTTTAGAATTCATTGTTGCATCACAAGAGGTTTTTAGCTCATAGAAAGGTAAGGAAGATTCTTATAGGAAGGGTTTGAGGATGTTGCTTTTATCTCTCATCTTAGTGGATATTTTTGAGACTTTTATATTTATATGATAGAGGGCATAGCCTTCTCTAGAATCACTAGCTACCCCTCTCTTATCTCAGGAAATCATCAAGGTTACTATTACTTATATATAACCACATTATTCATCTGGGGTCAGGTTGCATGATCTTGCATCCAGCTATGTAACATCCATATTCCATCTTGTAAGGATGTTTTCTGGTAAATCTCAGGTGATTTTATAGAACCATCTGACATGGCACAATGAGTTATCTCATCAGTAGAAAGTCATATTGCTCAGCCATATGAATAGTCAGCATTTAGACATACTATTAGATGTGATTTTAAAGGTGTCTAATTGTGTGAAAACTATGGAAAAGATCATGTGATTATATACAATGAGATAGGCAAAGTCATAGTATAAAAAGAGGTGTAGTATGTAGTAGTGCTGGGCAGTACAATAGGGCTATATATAATTATATGAACTGGTCATGTGATCCTGAAAACCACACTATAATCATCCTGATGATATATAGAATGCCTGATAATCTACCTAATACCCTCTAACTAATAAATATCTCTAGTGCTTATTGCATTATTTCAGCTTACTCTCTGATAAGCTATAGGACTATCAAGCCTGACATCCAGACTGTAGAGCCTATATACCTAAATGTGCAGGCCTCAGGATCTGCTTACCTCAGTTCTATAAGAACTGTGGATGATAATATGAATCACATGCAGCTACTAGATAGATTATATAGTATATCTGTAGACCTAAATACCTTAATTACTATAATATAGAGTACTCTTATAAAAATAATGACTCACTTTTTTACCTTCATTAAGGTCATATAGATGATTCCCCTGCAGCCTGCTATCTCATATAATACTATCAGAAAGGAATTATGTGAGTATCAGAAGAAAGTTTAATAAATAATTAAGATTAAAAATATCATTACTTTTGATAATATAAACTATAAATTCTAATGCACTGAGATTCTTATAAATATTAAAGTTATCAGCATAACTAACATTCTATTAAAAAATTAAGATAAGAGCCTCTCTAAGTAGACTCATAAATAAGCTAAATAATCTATATAATTAAAGATATTATATCATCAAATTCTCACAAGTCTGTGAGGTAATATTTAGGCCATACTTAGCACTCTTAAACCAGATAATACTATAGCTCTGTAGGAGAAAATTAACACAGAGTATACTATCTCTCTCATAGAGAAGCACATACTTATTATTAAAAAGTTGATGACTCTTCAAGTTAAAAACATTAATTATATACTTTATTAGTAGCATTTTCATTATCTCATCACTCATTATAGAGAGCTCTTAGTCAGATTGAAGAATATTTACTATGATATGTTCCTATTAGGACTTAAAGACTTTCAGAAGTAGTTTATAAAGACTCAACTTAATGAGTTCTTTTTTATAAGCTAGAAATAGATTATGAACATTAATGTTAATAACCTTATAAAGTAATTAATAAATTATTGTAATAAGAAATTAATTAACTTCTTTCTAAAGAATCCTACTGTGAATTCTATAAACATCTCATTAAATTCAAATTTGAATTCAAACATAAATACTGCTGGCTCAAAGAGCTCAAAGGAGAAATACTACAGTTATTATAAGATCTCTAAATATAAGAACAAGTAGTGCTGGTAGTTACACCCTAAGTAACAGTCAAAACAGCTGAACTCAGATGACTCAAATAAATCAGATAATTTAGATAAGAATAAGAATAATAAATCTAATAATCTTAAGAAGAGTAAGAGTAGTAAAGATCTTATATCATATTAATCTTCTGTAAATACTGTGATGATCTGAGGTGAAGCCTTTTCAGCTATACCAGGTAATTCCTCAAGATCATGATATTTAAATACATGTGCTAGCTTTAATATGATCAGTAAATGTCATTTGATGCTTAATTATCAGTCATATGAAAATAACCTCAGTATTGATGTTACAATAGATAATAAGGTAAGAATAAAAAAAATCAGTAATGTAATTTTTAAGGTTAAGAGTAGTAACATTTCACTACATAACATTTATTACCTCTTAGATTTGATAGTTAACTTACTATCATACATACAGTTAGAGGATCAGGATTATAGATTTACTCTATTCAACTCTATATCATTATATTTCATCTGCAGGGCCCTGAATGGTGTTACATTCAACACTATATAAACTAGTAAAGGTAATATATATAAGATCATGAAATGAGAGTCTGAAATTAATATCAATTATATTAATAAAGTGATTAATTATATTATAAAATTACATGAATATGAATCTTCTGATTCAAACTGGAAAATTAGCCTCACAGCCACAGCTATTACTACTATATTCTTAACTCTAACTAGACTGGCTGCTGGGACCATGAATTTTCATGCATGTTTAGTTTGGTTTGGTTTGGTTTTAGTCACACATGAGTAACTAAAACATGATTTTAAATTTTAAAACAGGTAAAATGACCAACCTTTTTAATTTAAAATGGAACCAAACATGACTAGGATTATTCCATGATACTTCCATGTCACTTCTTGGCATTTCTTGGCAAAAAACTACTATTTTTAGTATACTTTTTAGGGAATTTTCCTAGATTTCCAGGGTGAAAATTGGATTAAAAATTTCCTAGTTTTAAAAAGTCATTTAAAATACATTTTCACTTATTTAAAATATAAAATATTTTAGTTTATAATGGGACTAAACTACATGGTCCTGTTTGATTTGGTTTGGTTTGATTTTATGCCTGTGGGACCAAATGGGACCATGCAGGAAAAGTGATAAAACATGTATGAAATGGGACTAACTATTAATGAAAAATGAATGACTAGATAAGTATATATATATTTACATGGTCCCAGTGGCCAGTCTAACTCTAACATTAGAGCTACCTTTAGTCAGCAAAATACTCATAAAATGGCATAGAGACCTCAGGCACATCTATGCAGATATTATTATTATAATGTCTAAGAATCCTCATGCAGGCATTAAGATAATCAGCTTAAAATCTAAGTTCTATTATGAGAACTGCATCAAAACTGATATAACTCAGTATTTCTCTAAAATCCTCATACCTCAATTAGTTCATCTAATTAAGAAGATTCACATCAATCTCATAGAAGGAGATAAAATATTAGATGATTTATCTGACTACTCTCTGAAGTTTCAACAGAGGATAAAATATTACATGCTCATAACATACAATATGATATATTATAGATAGGTATATTTTCTCAAGATAAAGAATGAGGCAGTTGATACTTTTAATTATTAATTTAAATTTATATAGAATATGAGGTTTACAGCTTCTGCATTTCTACATATAAATATAGATAGTGTTTTTCAGTCTAGTAGAATGACCAATCTGATGATCTAATAAGAAATTAAATGAAAATTAACTACACTGTAGTTGCTACATCAGGATAGAGTCTCTAAGTATAGTATTTATATAATAATGAAACATATAAGAGTAATTCTCAACTAGAGTAGATTACCTAAGAAGTTCTGAGCAAATATTTTATATATAGTTATAAATATTATAAATAACATCTCAACATCTATAGTTCTATATAATGAGAAGTTCTGGCTGCAGACAGCAAATTTAATTACCTCTAGCTCTCATATAATTTTAGCATGTGCCCTATTTAATATATTATCTCAGGTGAAATATTTTCACTGCATTGAAGCACCCACATATACTTACCTGCATGGTTCATAGAAGTCAGCAGATAAACTATCTCCTCATGTGAGACTATATAAATTAATTGAATCTATTAGAACCTTAATTTTTCAGCTTTAGAATTCTGAAGAAGATAAGATAATCTTCTCATTAGATGTTAAATTCAGTGAGAATAATATTAAAAATTCTAAATGTAAAGTTTATTTCTTATAGAATCTACTCAACTTTAAGGCCTCCATCAGACCAACAGACAAATCAATTTATATGGAAGATGATATAGAGGCCTCTGTTAGCAGCTCAAATAACTTATAAATATAATTTATAAAGTTTTATGCAATTTATATCCCCTCACCTAATACAGGCAGTCTACCCAAATCATTTAAAGATGTCATATTAAGGTCAGAGGAGGTAGATGAGTATTGGTAAAAATCAATGCAGCATGAAATTACTGATTTGTAACATCAAAAAATATGGCATCTCATTCCCTAATCTGATATGCTGGTTGGGGAATTAGTAGCCCCAGATTACTAAGTATTCATTGAAAAAGATCAATCTTAAGATCTAAATGCAGATTCCAATGAAATCTTATGAAAATCTTATTAAGTAATTTATAGTAACTAGCTCAAAAAGAGTAATAGAGAGGAAACCTACACACTCATTATAATTAACACTATAAACTATATATTATTTATAGTTACTATAAAGCTTGAATGAACATTATGACAGGCAGATATCATATTAGTCTACCTGCATGATTATTTAGATAAGAAAATCTATATGAGGTAACTCATCAGATTTAAAGATAGCACTTTAAATATACTTATTTATACTGTAGGAGAAAGTCTTTACAGCCTGAATCCAATCATAAAGATTTAATACAATTTTTTAATAGTCTATCTTATCAAATTAGAATTCATTGCAAGCTTATATGACTTTACTCTTTAATATCATAAGGAAATATCACATCTCTATATAACCATTTACATCAATGATTTGAATATAGTCTCTGAGATTCTAAAGAAAGCTAATTGATTGATAAAAGCTCTCAGTAAGAAGCTAGAGGTCAAAGATTTATATAAACTATAAAAATATTTAGATATGAAAGTTGATTGCTTATCTGAGGAGATTAAGTTAACTCATTAACACTACATTAAGTAATTAGTAGAGAATTTCTATATGGATAATATTATTATAATCTATATGCTCATAAAGGAAGCTTTTCACATTAACAATTCTCTCATTTCTGAAAGTAAAGTAGGCTTCATAAAGTAGTATTATTAATAAGATGTAGGATATATTCAATATCTTACAGTTAAGACTCAGCCTAATTTTGTGGTTTTCAGGATCATGTGACCAGTTCATGTGATCATATGTAGCCCTATTGTGCCACCTGGTGTTATTATGTACTACACCCCTTTTTGTACTACAGCTTCACCTATCTCATTGTATATAATCACACAATCTTTTCCATAGTTTTCACACAATCAGACACCTTCAGAATCACATCTGGTAGCATGTCTAAATGCTGACCATTCATACAGCTGAGCAATATAGCTTTCTGCTGATGAGATAGCTCATCATGCCACATCAGATGGTCCTATGAAATCACCTGAGATTCACCAGAAAACACTCTTGCAAGACAGAATGTGGATGCCACATAGCTGGATGCAAGGTTATGTAACCTGACCAGTGATCCCAGATGAACAACATGATTATGTATAAGTAATAGTAATCTCAGTAATTTCCTGAGATGAGAGAGGGGTAGTCAGTGATTCCAGAGAAGGCTATGCCTCCCATCACATGAATATAAAAGTCTTAAAAATATCTACCAGGATAAGAGATAAAAGCAACATCCTCAAACCCTTCATTACCTTCCTATGAGCTGAAAACCTCTCATGATGCAACAATGAATCCCAAACCACAGGATATCTCCATTGGAGCCCATGACTAGGGCCCTAATGATGTCTGCTAATTATCATCTGAACTATGGGATGTCATTCAATGGATGCTTCACCTGATCCCTGCCAATGAAGTCCCAGAAGCTCAGGATAACATCCTTCAAGCTATCTTGCACAACCATGAGGCTATAACTGAGCAGATGAGGGACACTGTCTGTCATGAGAATATGCAATTCATTTAGGTGAACAAGGAATCCATTATGAAGTTAGTAGATGATCTGCATAATATCTGAATTCAGAATAATACTCTTGAGGAGAAACTCATCAATGCACACTGAAATTAAGTGAACTCAGAATTGATCCTGCACAACTAGATCTCCAATCTCTAATATCAGGCAAGGGAATGATCTAATAGTCCCTTTCTATCTGCATGAATTACCAACAGACTGATCATCCTTATACTAAGCATTAGTACTCTAATTAAACATGATTTATCATTAGGGTAAACAGCCAAGTAAAGGGATGACAATTAGGGGAATGAACTACATGCTTTAAGGTATATTAAAACATTCAAGATGGCAAAACCCCCAACATACAATGAGCTGCATAAGGATGATGCAGCTGCATGATGGGTCACCAAGATGGAAGCTCACTTTTAGAACAAGTAGGAACTCACAGAAAAGAATCCTATAAGTCATCAGAAGGCCTTTAGGGGCATCAACTTGCTTTGTGGGAGTGCTAAAAATCTTTAGAAGAGTCTTGAGAAACTCTATTTAGATGATCCACTCAATTACTCCCTTCCTAAGATGTGAGAGGATTTCACACACTGGGTCATTAGAAACTTTAAAGAACCAGACACTGACATGAAGTGTAATAAATGATTCATGGATCTTTATCAAATCAAGGACCTGATGTCATACTATGCTAATTTCAATAAGTTATATAATGAGGTAACCTTATAACTTTCATCTCAGAACCTACTGGATTTCTTTATCATGTTTGCATCCAACATCATGAAAAGCAAATGGAATTGTTTGGATGTTCACCTAAAGACTGTTTAGGAAGCCTATGATATTCTTTTTCATTAGGAAACTGCCCTGAAGTACTCAAATTCAGCAAACTATACTTCCAGGAACACACACACTCCTGCAGCAGTGCCACACAATCCCAACACCATGAATATCAATCTTAATGCAATCATTGAAGCTCTGAATCCTCTGAAGAAGAACAGCCAAGCCTGGAAACCATAATGTAAGAGGTATAAAGTCTGTTTTCATTGTAGTCATCTGAACTACAGCATCCAGACTTGCCCCACAAATCCTAAGAATAAGGAAGTAAAAAACTCACAGGATCAGTAAGTCCTGGGGCACTCACTGATTGATTGTGGAAAGTCTTGCAGGTTCTCAAACTGAAGGACCTACATGATCCACTGGATCCTATAAATGCAGGATGACAACTGATGGAATTGGGGAAGAAAGTTGATGAGTTGGGAGAACATTTGAATGCAGTTAGAGGGGGATTGCTAATATATTCAGACCTTGTTGGAACTAGTGTTGTAAACCCGACCCGCGAACCTGCCGGGTTTCAAACCCGAAAAGAAAAAAGCCCTATGTCGGGCCCGAGGCACCAAACCCGACGGGCTTTTTCAAACCCGACGGGTTGGCGCTAGTCCCAAATAGGC